>CM031601.1:5147304-5149804 GCA_018398815.1 Conus ventricosus
GGTTCGAATTTCGGTATAGGGTTTTTTTTTCCCTCGGAGTTAACATTGGTTCTGACTCCATTCCCCATACAGTCCTTCGAATGAGACTATAAACCGAAGTTTCGTGTGTGAACGCACGCACAACATCTTGCACACACGTAAAATCCCATTACCAACTTTCGGAAGAGAAGGCCAGTTTGGCCGTTGGTATGGATGACACGTTACACATAGCATGCACCTTCCCCGAAGATGGAGTATGGCTGCCTTAATGGCGGGGTAAAATACGGTCATACACACACAACTCCACTGGCTGTCTATACAGGCAGTGTCCGCAGGAGTATCAGCCTGCGTACGCAGAAAGAAAGAAAGAAAAACAGAAAAATGTGCTCAACTGCTGGCGAGCGCAGCGATATAATGAAAGCAGGTACTAGTTCACGTACAGCAAGCACATTGCGATTTTCCAGCTGGCAGCTGGAGGCTCACCAGTTGACATCATCGGTTTATAGGTGGAGCAACGTACGCCACTACTCTGGCGAAGGTATGTGAACTATAGAGTTCAGCGCTTATCCAACTGTGGGTGCACAAAGAATGGATGTAAACACTGTCCTCTAAGGCAGGTGATTTTAGTGCAGAAACATAACATCAGCCATAGATCAGTTTCAAGCATGAAATCATGCGATTCTTGACAGCAATTGATTTTTAAGATTTTCGACAATTTATGAAAAAAATAGTGTGAACTTCTGCTAGCAGAGTTTATGTTGCTGTTTTCTTTATTAATCTCAGAGCGAGAGACAGACAGATAGACAGACAGACAGACAGACAGACAGACAGACAAACAGACAGACAGACAGACAGACAGACAGAACAATCTCACATATAGAATGAGCACAGTCAAAACATGATTCCGATGACAAAGAAATATAATCCAACTTGGAGACAATCACTATGGCAGAAACTGAGAAGGCCCCCACACGATGGCGCCACCAGTCTGTGACGTCCTCTCCTGACCACGCAGTCAGCCACCGTCGGCCATGTCCAGCATCAATACCAAAAAATGACGTCAACGACATCACGCCTGTTCTTTCCCCAGTCCTCGGACATTCGCTGTCACGCAATCCTGATGTAGGGAAAAGAAGGCAATCAATGGCTTACGTTGCAGGGACGACCAGCAGAACACAACAAGCACAGTGTCCAGTCGGAGAGATAGTCAGGCTAAAAGCTCCCTCACAAAGTCTGGGGATTGATTCCCTGCGTTTTCTGACACGCAATGGTGAAACGTGAACATCCCCCGGTAATGCCTGTTTCCATCAGCATCACTTCTGCCGTCCTTTGCTCATTCACCCATCTACCACGCCTTCACCCTGTGAGTGACAGCAACATTTTTTTGTGAGAGTCAATCCTACAGACTAAGCGAAACGCATCGTGACCAGAGAATGCCTGACTACAGATACCATATCAGTCGATTTTTTTTGTCTATCTGTTATTAATTGATTGATTCATTAACTGATTGATTGCTTGATTGATTAATGGATTGCTTGCTTGCTTGGTTGATTGATTCGTTTTTTACTTTCAATTATTTAGCTCTTTAGACTTTAGTCAGAATTTACCCTTTTGTCAAAATTCCTCGTTCATTTACCAAGTTTCTCTTTAGTTTTGATAATGTTAGACTGTTCTGATCTCATCCTGAAAGAATTGAAAAGGCATGATATATACTGAGAGAGAGAGAGAGAGAGAGAGAGAGAGAGAGAGAGAGAGAGAGAGAGAGAGAGAGAGAGAATGTGGATATAACGTACATAATATTTGTATATAATGTGTAATAATATCTATATATTTAATATGCGCGCACGCACGCATGTCTCTGTGTGCTTGTTGTTTGGAGAGCACGTGCGCGAGCCCATCAACTGTAAACAAAGATCAGCATAAAGTAAAATAGTTCTTGACATACGCCTCCCTGTCCCAGACACGTCAATTCCACCATCTCCTTGTTCATGGCAGGAGAGAAGATTCGAACCCAAGATTGGCGACATCTTTGAAGGATCAGGTCCATAACTCCCCACTGTAACCCATGAAATGGAAAAGACATGGGGCTGTTGAGCCAGGTTTGTTGTCCCCTCCCTACAATGCCCAGCCAACAACGTCCAGAAATATCTCCAGAAGCTTCAGAAGCCTCGTATCCAGCCCCCAATCAGCCCCCGAGCCAGTCTTCACCCCTGATTGACAACTTGACGAATGAACACCCCATGTCCCCACGCCCTCTATTTCAAGATCCTTCGGCAAGATGCACCGAACAGCGTTGTCTCTTCGATTTTTAAAATTTTTTTTTAGCAAAGCTCCTTTTTCAATTCTGTGCGAATGTCGAGTGAGATCCAGGGCGATCTTTCTGTCCGTGACCCGTCATCTGTATTTCAGTCGGAGCCAAGTGTAAATGTTTCACGTGAAAGCATCGCTGGTGTGAAGTAATCTTGATGTTGGTCTCTCCCTCCTTTGCTGCTTATTTCTTCCATCAGATGGCGCTGTCGGA
>CM031601.1:5152304-5167304 GCA_018398815.1 Conus ventricosus
TCAAGATGCGTGTGTGTGTTTGTGTGTGTGTGTGTGTGTGTGTGTGTGTGTGTGTGTGTGTGTGTGTGTGTGTGTGTGTCTGTGTGTCTGTATGTGAACACGAAAGAGCGAGAAAATAAGAAAAAGGACTTACTCCCTTTCTCTTCTGCTTACCAAAGAGGTCATCTGGAGTGCTGCCACAGCCAACCTAATGTGGTGAAGTGCTCCAAGGAGCCTATGCAGCTTTTCTCCAACAGCCAATCAGCTCTTGAGTCAGTCTTCAGCTCTGATTGACAACTTGACAAATGCACGGCCAGTGTGCATGGGTCCTTTAGCTGTAAATGG
This sequence comes from Conus ventricosus, assembly GCA_018398815.1. Taxonomy (NCBI): domain Eukaryota; kingdom Metazoa; phylum Mollusca; class Gastropoda; order Neogastropoda; family Conidae; genus Conus; species Conus ventricosus. The sequence continues at coordinate 5,152,629 of CM031601.1, forward strand.
CGCGGCGAGAAAGGCCACCAAACACGCTGTCCCCTACATATTCTGTGCAGAGTCACTGTTTCAATCTTGGCTGAAAGTCTGGGAGTGCATTGAGCCATCTTCCTCTTTGGGTCTGTCTATTGATTTGTTTTTTTCTGCAGGAGGAGCCCACTGTAAATTTTGCAGATGAATTGGTGCTGGTGTAAAGTAATCTTGCTGCTGATCTCCCCTTCCTCTAACGCCAATTGCAGTGATGCTTTTGGTGGGTGGGATGGCAATTGAATGTGGAGACATGTTTGCCTACTGACGTGTCAAACTGACGTATAGTTTGTACCTGAAATGGGATGCAGTCAGATGACACAAGGTGCAGGAAAGGTGATAGACGACAACAAGCCATCAGATATGGAGGGCCAGCACTTTTCAATTTTTGATGGGAGAAATACAAAATGACAGACAGACAGACAGACAGACATAAGGACACATTGTGTGCGTGCATGTGTGTGCGAACGTGTGTGTGTGTGTGCGTGCGTGAGTGCGTGCGTGCGTGCGTGCGTGCGTGCGTGCGTATGTGTGTGTGTGTGTGTGTGTGTGTGTGTGTGTGTGTGTGTGTGTGTGTGTGTGTGTGTGGAACAGGTGTTTGACATACGCATCTGTGTCCCAGACATTTATCCATTCCACCATCTCCTTGTTCATGGCACAAGAGCAGATTCGAATCCAAGATTGCTGACACTTTTGTAAGATCACACCCATTACGTCTGCATTCTAAACCATATAAAGAAAAACACATGGGATGTTGAACCAGGCCTGCAGTTCCCTCCCTGAGGAAATAACGCCATTAAGGTCAAGGTGGCCCACTTGCAGTGCTTAGTCAACAACGTCAAGAAATCGTTCAAGAAGCTTCAGAAGCCTCGTATCCAGCCACCAATCAGTCCCCGAGCCAGTCTTCACCCCTGATTGACAACTTGACGAATGAACACGCCGTGTCCCTACTCCCTCTGTTTTAAGATCCTTCAGCGTGAGGATGCATCAAAAAGCGCTGCCTCCTCGATATTTTTCTTTGTAAAGCTGCTATTTCAATTCGGTGCGAATGTCGAGTGAGATCCAGGGGCCATCTTTCTATCCGTGACCTGTCATTTATCTTTCAAGAGGAGCCAAGTGTAAATGTTTCACGTGAAAGCTTGGCTGGTGTGAAGTAATCTTGATGTTGATCTCCCCCTCCTTTACTGCTGATTTCTTCCATCAGATGGCGCTGTCAGAGGTTGGGATGGGACACGAATGTGAAGATGTGTTTGCCTGACAATGTCTTACCTTGACACATTATTTTGTATCTGAGACGGGAGTCTGGTCACACGAAATTAGTTAGAGCGAAAGAAAGCTGACAACACGCCGGCAGATATGGTAGGGCTCTGCAATAAAATTGTGTTTCTCTCTCTCTCTCTCTCTCTCTCTCTCTCTCTCTCTCTCTCTCCTCCATGTTTGTGGGTGGGTGTGCTTGCATACGTGTGTTTAATTGTTTATTTACTGGCCTTTTTAGCATTGAAATTGAAGACATAGACGACGTATTGATAAACACGTAAGTATCAAAATATGTGTGTGCGTACGTGCGTGCGTGCGTGTGTGCGTGCGTGCGTGCGTGTGTGCGTGCGTGCGTGTGCGTGTGTGTGTGTGTGTGTGTGTGGTGTGTGTGTCTTTGTCAACGAATGCGCAAGGAAATGAGACATCAGGATATTATCTCTCCCTCTCTCTCCCCGTTGAAAAGAGGCCAGTCTGGAGTGTTGCAACAGCAAACCTAACCGTGGTGAAGTGCTCCAAGGAGCCTCTACAGCTTTTATCCAACAGTCAATCGGCTCTTGAGTCCGTCTTCAGCCCTGATCGACAACTTGACAGATGGACAGCTGGTGTGCACGTGCACGTCATCTGAAGATTGTGCGACCAGAACGGCCACCAAACAAACTCTCTCCTCCAAATGTTTTGCAGGGTCACTGTTTCAATCTTGGCTGAAAGTCTCTGAGTGCATTGGACCATCTTTCTATTTGGATCTGTCTGTTGATTTTTTTTTTCAGGAAGAGTCCGTAAATTTTCCACAAGAAGTATTGCTGGTGTGATGCAATCTTGCTGCTGATCTCCCCTTCCTCTAACGCCAATGGCGAAGACGCTTTTGGTGGCGGATCGGGAATCGAATGTGGAGATGTTCTTGTCTTCCATTGCGTCAACTTTACATATTTACTTGTATCTGGACCAGGAGTCCAGTCAGATGGGTAAGTGACACAAGCAGCCAGATATGGTAGGTCCACACTGTTTAACTTTTTTTAGAAAAACAAAATGAGAGAGAGAGAGAGAGAGAGAGAGAGAGAGAGAGAGAGAGAGAGAGAGAGAGAGAGAGATTTACATGTGCTCGTACCAAATAGAAAACACACACACACACACACACACACACACACACACACACACACACACACACACACACACACACACACACACACACACGGGGAGAGCGAGGGAGATGAGATTGGCGGACAGACAGACAGAAGGACAGTCAGACAGAAGGACAGACAGACAGGCGAAGAGATAATCCAATTAAGAGATAATCCAATTAAGAGATAATCCGATTAAGAGATAACCCAAAGAAGTTTTCATTGTTTTTAATGTCTCTTCCGAATGGTTCTTTGTGTCTCGTAGATCCGACTATTCTTATGTGTACAAATTATTAGGAAGGACTGTGGGGTGTTTATCGCTCCTTTGTGCTCCTCGGACGATAATTACAGCTCATTCTCAATAATGAGCAGCACTTTAACCAAAAAGTGAGCCGATAGTTTCGCGTGTATCTGTTAAACACATGATTTCAGATCGGTACAGTTCATCTGAAAGTGGAATAAAAAAAATAAAAAAGGGGCGGGGGGGGCTTGGTACAAATGTGTGCGTGCAGTAAACCTGAAACACCGCAGCTCGGAGCAACAAAGAGGCTGACTAAGACATTTGTCTTAAAACCAACAAGCGTCTCTGTTTTCTTTATGCAGTATTGTCACTTCGGTGGATGACATGGGAACACTGTATAAAACCATGTGGGTTTTTTTTCTCCTTACCTTTCTTTTTTTTTTTCTTTCTTTCTTTCTTAAATCTTTTTTTTCTTTTTCTTTTTCTTTCTTCATCTTCACTGTCCTAAACGTTATTTGTTTTCGCCTGAAGAAAACCCAAAAGGTCGAAATGCATTGCGTCTTGTCCTGTGCCATGTTTGTCTGTGTCCTTGGCGATAACTAGCCCCTTCTCTTTCTAAATTTTGCTCCAAAAAGAACTGTTTATCCAGGTGATGTGTATAGCTGCTCACCTTGCAGGAACCAGTGAAATGACATGAGGTCAAACAAGCAGTCTTCATCGTAACGCTAGTTTCAAAGTCACTAAATGTCGTACTTTACAGTAACGTACATTGCAAAACATGCACAGTATTTTTTTTTCATTACAATGTTTGAAAAAGTCTTTATGGTTGTTCACCTTATGACGTTGAAATGTGCGGATCGGTGAATGTTTATGAAGTGAATGTAAAGCAGATAATAACATGGTTCTTTCGGACAAAAGCAGTATCGTACATTTCAATTAGAAGGGATCACAGCTCAGACTTCGTGGTTTGAAAGACTTAGATTGAGCATGTAACACATCATTTTCTTTTTAAAGAGAAGTCTGGGTAATGTTTAAACATCTGTTGTATAGGACTTTCTAGCAGATGTGAAATTGACTGTTTTGTCTGTCTCTGTGGCGCCTGGACATTTACACGACCCACGTAACAAAGTATTCAGGAAGAAAAGTTTCAATTTCACAGTTATTAATACTTGCACTGATAGTGACGCTGAAACACATCAATGGTTGAAAGCTGGGCATTTACAATTTTGTTTCAACCATTCCTTACAGAAACGTTAAGACAGTTCCAGTAATAAGAGTTTCATTTTGCATGTACATATTATCTCTATCACATACAGATAGATAGATAGATAGAAGATAGATAGATAGATAGATAGATAGATAGATAGATAGATAGATAGATAGATAGATAGATAGATAGATAGATAGATAGATATAGATAGATAGATAGATAGATAGATGGGAAGACAGATAGATAGATAGATAGGAAGATGGATGTATGGACTGCTGAGTGGATGGATAGATGGATGGATAGACAGACAGACAGACTGAAAGGCAGTTGGATAGCTAGAGCGATGGAAATAAAGAAGAAGAAAAAACAACGAAAGAAAGATTGATAGAGAGAGAGATAAAAAGATAGGTAGATAGATAGACAGACAGACAGTGAGACAGATAGATAGATGGATAGATAGCTGGATGAATGAATGGATTGATTGCTGAATGGATGGATTGATAGATGGATAGGTAGATAGCTAGATAGATAGACAGACAGACTGAAAGACGGACGGATAGATGGACAGAAATATAGAAAGAAAGAAAGATCGCCAGATAGATAGATGGATGGATAGATAGTTAGATAGAGAGATTTGGATGGATGGACTGCTGGATGGATAGATGGATAGGCAGATAGATAGACAGACGGACTGAAAGACGGACGGATAGACAGATAAATAGATAGGTAGACAGACAGACAGATAGATACATACATACATACATACATACATACATACATACATACATACATACATACATACATATACATACATACATACATACATACATACATACATACATAGTGTTCTGAGCCAACAACTTGACAAATGAACAGCCAGTATCTGTGCCCTTCATCTGAAAGAAGAGCGATGAGAAAGGCCACCAAAGAAGGTCTCTTCTTGATATTCTTTGCTGAGTTACTATTTCAATCTTGCCGAATGTCTGTGAGTGCATTGAGCCATTTTTTTTCCTTTATGCGTCTATCAATATTTTTCTCAAGAGGAGCCCACTGTAAATTTTCAACACGAAGCGTCACCAGTGTGATATAATCTTGCTGGTGATCTCCCTTTCCTCTAACGCTGATTGCGGTCGTGCCGTAGAAGGCGGAAAGGGAGAAGAGGAGGGGGGTGGGGGTGAATGTGGAGGTATGTTTGCCTGACAAACTTCTCAAATTGACTTACTGACTTTTATTTGAAACGGGAGGTCTGGTCAGATGAGCAAAGTTACAGGACAGGGTGACGCTGACAACACTCCACTGGAGATGGTTTTCGCTTTTAACTTTTGATGGATAAGAAAAAAGATGAGAGAGAGAGAGAGAGAGAGAGAGAGAGAGAGAGAGAGAGAGAGAGAGAGAGAGAGAGAGAGAGAGAAACTCCGTTTTAAACAAAAAACAGAAAAGTAAACATGTCATTTTTTTTTTAATATAACTTCCAATGATATTTTCGCTTACAACACCATCTCTGCTTACAGACCGTTTAAAAATGCACGCTCAATATAATAATTCTTACTGTTTAAAAATGGACGCTCAATATAATAATTCTTACCGTTTAAAAATGCACGCTCAATATAATAATTCTTACCGTTTAAAAATGCACGCTCAATATAAGAAATCTTACCGTTTAAAAATGCACGCTCAGTATAAGAAATTTTCTGGTAAGAGATATTTCAGCGAGATTATGTGAAAAAAGCTGTCTTCTCGACATTCTTCATTCCATAGCCACTATTTCATTTCAGCACGAACATTGAGTGAGATCCACAGGCCATCTTTCTATTCTGACTTTGTTTTTCACGAGGAGTCCAGTGTAAATATTTGACGCAAAAATATCATTGTGTGATGTAATCTTGCTGCTGATCTCCCTTTCCTCTGACGCCAATTGCTTCCGTAAGATGGCGCTGTCGGAAGCGAGCACAGAAATTGAAAGTGGAAATGTGTTTGGCTGTCGGTGTCTCAGCTGACGTATTAACTTGTATTGGAAATGGGGATCCAGTCAGATGAAGTGAGTTACAGGGAAAGAGAGAGCTGACAACACTCCAGGAGATTTGGCAGGTCCCTACACAAATCTCTCTGTTCTCTCTCTCTCTCTCTCTCTCTCTCTCTCTCTCTCTCTCTCTCTCTCCCTCTCTCTCTCTCTCTCTCTCTCTCTCTCTCTCTCTCTCTCTCTCTCTGCTGTCTCATCATCTGTGCCACTTCAATGGCACTAGTCCCACGCTACTCATGCTGGCTTTCCATCCACAGCCACATCCTGGCTTGTGCTGCCACAGGCCAAGCACTGGCAGTCCACAGGGATCAGTCCATATCAGCTCGTCATGAGACAACCCCCCCGAGGAGATCCTGCACTTCGGTGGTGTTCACTGGTGCCTGTTCTGATCAACATAATGATACAGGACGCCACCCACTCAGCGTCCTGCTGACGACAATAAGTGCTTAGTCGCAGAACTATCGTGACTGAGCGAGCCCCTCCGAAGGGTGCCTGCCACCATGTCCTCTTAACGACGTTCCTCATGAACTTGCTGACAAAGACGACCTCGTCACGAACTCACCAAGAGTATAGTCGTGGGAAGAAAATCAAAACTGAGGTCACTATGAGAGTAGGGCATAAAGGGCTGCACAATTTCAGACATTTTCTGCTGATGGATGAGCATGAGGATGGTGAGCATGAGGATGGTGAGCATGAGGATGGTGAATATGATGCAGTGGATTTCTGTTCTGATCTGAGACTGCATGGAGGACTGTACTCTACACTTTCTTTCATGATACATCTCGGTATCTACCAGGCCCAAGAGATACAGACATATGCAGTGTTGGCAAGAAAATTTGAGCCACAATGTTATAGCAGTATCCATTAAGTAGATGAAACTCAACAGTATGATCCCAGTCTTCCCAACTGACCTCACAGCAGACTGAATGCTGTTTTAGAGCGGTTTGGCGCGGAAGAATCCTACAAATAAATGGCTCAGATGGGAACCAAGCCGATAATCTCCCAATTCCGAGTCCATGACGCTAACCACCACGCAACAGAGACTAGTACTGCTCTTAACATTGGGTCATGTGTTCATTTGTATGTGTGATATTTTAAATATTGGCCTGGTCAAAATGTAACTACGTTGAAAGAAAAGACAAAGAAGGCGTATTAATAGACAATAAAATATCAAAATTGGGTATGTATGTCTGAGTGTGTGCGCGCGCATGCGTGCCTGTGTACGTACATGTATGTTCTGGTAGCGTTTACATCCAAGAAACAGAGAAAGAAAGTTGGGGTATGTGGTTGAGTGGTGATAGTTTGTGTGGAATGGAGAGAGACAGACAGACAGACAGACAGACAGACAGAGACACAGAGAAGAGAGAGAGAGAGAGAGAGAGAGAGAGAGAGAGAGAGAGAGCGAGAGAGAGAGAGAGAGAGAGACAGACAGACAGACAGACAGACAGAAACAGACAGGCAGAGAGAAAGAGAGAGGGAGGGGGGAAGAGGGAGGGGGAGTAATGTTCCTACTCTCTGCGAGGAAAGAAAGCAGTGACAAAGAGGGTGTTTTTCTTTATTACTTTATCAGGTGTAAATGAGTGTTTCTCTTATTTCCTTCCCGGTTCTTTTCACATTTCTGTTTTTTAAGGACTTGTCGGTATTTTGTTTCCTTAAATGACACATCCAGAGGATAAGCTGACCATCCACTGATTTCAGCCATTCCCAAAGTCAGTTTCAAAGTGAGGTGACTGCTGGCGGAGATTGAACTAAGCTTAAAAGAAATATTACTGTGCCGCTGAACGAAAGAGACAAATATATTGCAAGATAAAACAGGACGCGTTTCGACCTGTGTGGTCTTCTTCAGGCCAGACAAACCACATTGACGACAAGGAAAACGAAGAAGGAACAATCACAAATTGGGCGCAATTTGAGGACATAAGTATTGTTCCTTCTTCGTTTTCATTGTCGTCAATGATGTATGTCTGGCCTGAAGAAGACCAAAGAGGTCGAAACGCGTCGTGTTTTGACTTGTAATGTGCTTGTCTCTTTCCTTTGTCGGCACAGTCATTTTTCTTTTAACTTCAATCTAAAAGTGTTAACAAAGGATCCAAAAAAATATAAGAAAACAGGACTTTGTGCCCCCCCCCCTCCCCTCCCCCCCCCCCCCCCCCCCCCCCCCCCCCCCCCCTCTTGCCCTGGAAGAGACAGTCTGGGACCCTACAACAGCCAGCCTAACTGTGGTGAAGCGCTTCAAGGATCCTCTACAGCATTTACCCAACAGCCAATCAGCTCTTGAGTCTGTCTTCAGCCCTGATTGACAACTCGACAAATGAACAGTAAGTGTGCATTTGCCCTTCATCCGAAAATGGTGTAGTGAGGAAGGCTCTCCACTCGATGTTCTTTGCAAAGTTGCTATTTCATTTGGGTTTTTTTTCCTGAATGTCTCTCAGTGTGTTGGACCATATTTCTATCTGATTTATCTATCACTTTTCTTGTTCTTCTAGCGGAGTCCACTGTTCATTTTCCACGCGAATCGTTGCTGGTGTGATGTAATCTTGCTGCTGATCTCCCCTTCCTCTAACGCTGATTGCGAAGACTGTTGGACGGGATGAAATGTGGAGATGTGTTTGCCTGACAATGTGTCAACTTGACATACCAACTTGTCTCTGAAGTAGGGGGTCCAGTCAGATAAGACAAGTCACAGGGAAGACGAGATCTGACAACACATCATCAGCTAGGGCAGATTTTTTTATGTGTGTGAGAGAGAGATCCATTAACATAAAATAATGCATAGTTATAGACACACACACACACACACGCACACGCACACACACACACACACACACACACCACACCACACCACACACACGGACGGACACACACACACACACACACACACACACACACACACACACACACACACACACACACACACACAACACACGCACGCACGCACGCACGCACGCACGCTCACACATGCACAAAAGGAAAGGGGGGGGAGAGAAACAAAGAGACAGACAGACGGAAAGACAGACAGACAAAGTGACACAGTCAGACAGACAGATAGACAGACATGCAAAATTACGAGATATTCTAAACAAGAACTACATTTAAACCCAAAGACCACCACCAACACTGCAGATCTCCATCTCGCTCTGTCTTGGGTTGTTCTCTTGGCTTCTACCCAGGTCATGTTGGTGAACTTGAGTTCTGCCTGTAGAGTTTAATATTCTCTTGTGGGTCTGTATAAAAGGGAGGTGGAGGAGAGAATGTCAAGGAGATGAGGCTTCTTTGAAGATTCACCATCCTCTGGCGCCACTGCCGACAAAACCCAGTGTGATTTTTCAGTCAATCCTGACCACTTTGAATCACTGAGTTGTCACTGACGGTCTTCTTTAGTGAAGCGTCTCAGGAGGTGTCGCTGACAACGCCTTGGCTTATCAATCAGCTCTGAACCTGAAACAAAATGAATGTGAATTCAGTCAGAGATAGAACTGATAACACCTTGGCTTATCAATCAGCTCTGAACCTGAAACAAAATGAAGGTGATTTCACAGTCAGAGATAGAATTCATGTCACGCTGGTTTGCAGCGACGGCGCTCCCATGGAAGAACATTAACTCACCCTGTCTCGGCGGGCAGATAATGATTTTTAAATTTTGATTTAACTGATAAAATCATGTTTGTATAAAGTAATTGATCAGTGCATTGTTCTAGTTTAAATTGTTTTATGATAATAAATACACGCCCACAACCCCAAATGAACGTCGTAGCATTCGTTTGGAGTTATCGGCGTGTGTTTATTTCCTCATGGGAGCAAGAGTTACCGTACTTGTTTGTTGTTTCTGTTTACTGTTCCATATCTCATCTAGATTTTCTTCTAAAAAGTTTTGTTTAAAAGTATTTGCAATTCCCAACTTGAATGAAATCCGTTTTCATCTCAATTTATAGAATGTTACTAGTCCATTATGATTTCATATTTGGATTTTGAAACGATAGTTGTTAATAACTCCTTCTCAAGTAGCTTTCCATTAAATCTTTTATCTTAATTTAATGCCAGCAAAAATAATCCACTGAAATTAGCCAAATCCAAATGAAGCAGTATAATTACATTTTCATTCGAATGTTACACAGTTTATTTTCACTACTTTGGAATAGACGAGAACGGTCTACGTTTGTTATTGTTACAATCCTATATTCTCCGACACAACCAATAACAAATATAGTAAACTTGAACTTCAACAAGCATTCAGATATACATCGAGAAAGAAAGAAAGAAAGAAAGAAAGAAAGAAAGAGACGGTGGGAGACAGAGAAATAGAGACAGAGACAGACACACAGACACAGACACACAGACAGACAGACAGACAGACAGACTGACGGAGACAGAGGAAGACAGACAGTCAGACGGGCAGATAGACAAGCAGAGAGAGAGAGAGAGACAGAGAGAGAGAGAGAGAGAGAGAGAGAGAGAGAGAGAGAGAGGAGACAGACAGACAGACAGACAGACAGACAGACAGACAGACAGACAGAGACAGAGAGATAGAGAGGAAAACGAATGTCGCCTGTAGAACGAATACACTGTGAACATGGTTGTGGTGGGACAGAAATCTCACCCACATCGGACACAGTCTCTGTGCCAGGAGTCCCACTCAGTCTCGCCGCCTCTTCGTGACGTCCCTGCCCTGACCACATTCTGTAACCAGCAACAACACGAACACCCCTGTCCTTTCCCAGCTCCCGGGACACTCGCTGATACGTAGTTTCGATGGAGGGAAAAAAAAAACAGGCAAGAAATCGTTCACGTTGCAGAGACGACTAGCCAACACTGATACATTTTCTAATTTTCAGCATGACGGGAAGATACTCTGCTTAAAAGCTTCCTCCACGTGGTCAGGGGTTTCCAACTATCTTCTGGCACGTAAAGGTGTAAAGTCTATATTCCCCTGTAACCCTCATCTCCATCACCATCACTCCTTCCACCCTCTCTTCCTTTACTGGTGTCCATACTTCTAGCCCTGTGAGTTACGGGCTCTAGGGTATTATCAAAACGTCAGTCACTTCCACTGTATGGAGAACTGGCCTTTTCAAGACAGAATTACAAATCTATTTATCTATTTATCTCGCCACTTCGTTCTCCTCAAACCAAATGTTAGAAACATTCTGGTACTTGTTTACCAAATCTTCTTCGTCGTTTTAGATTAAGAACCGTTCCGCGATTAAGATAGACACATTCATTCCCTCTCTCTCTCTCTCTCTCTCTCTCTCTCTCTCTCTCTCTCTCTCTCTGAATATGCACACAGATAGATAGAAAGATAGAGAGACAGAGAGATAGATAGATTTATTGATTAATTGATTGATTCAAAATGAGATAGATTTATTGATTAATTGATTGATTCAAAATGATTGATTGATTAATTGATACGTGTGCGAATGTGCGCGCGCGTGTGTATGTGTGTGTGTGTGTGTGTGTGTGTGTGTGTGTGTGTGTGTGTGTGTGTGTGTGTGTGTGTGTGCGTGTGTCTTTATGTGTGTGCATGTGTGTGTGTGTGTGTGTGTGTGTGTGTGCGTGCGTGCGTGCGTGCGTACGTGATTGCGTGAGTGCGTGTGTGTGTGTGTGTGTGTGTGTGTATGTGTGTGTGTGTGTGTGTGTGTGTGTGTGTGTGTGTGTGTGTGTGTGTGTGTTGTGTGAAATTAAAATACTGACAGAACTAAAAGTTGGACAGCTTTTCTAACGTTCGTCTCCAGGTCTCTAAAAAAACCTGTAGATTCCAGAATATCCACTCTTCACTGGTATCTTATTTCTTAATCCTAACGATCATTCTGAAAATGGTCACAACAGGAGAACGAACTCAAAAACCCAAGGCTGTCGACACCTTTGAAAAGAATGGGTCCATAACTCGCCCTCCCCTTCCCTCCCCCCCCCTCCCTCCCTAAACAAGCCATTTAAGGCGAAAGACCTGGGAATAGTGGAACCAGGTCTGTTGTCCTCCTGTGGAGGAAAAAATCATTTGAGGCCACAGTGGTATCCCTACAACAGTCAGCCCAAAACGTCCAGACATGCTCCAGAAAGCCCCTGAATCCTCATATCCAGCTACCAATCAGCCACGGAGACAGTCTTCACCCCTGACTGACAACTTGACGAACGAAAACTCCGTGTCTCTACGCCTTTTATTTGAAGATCGTTCACGAGATGAGCCCATAACAAAAAAACCCTGGCCCTTAATATTCTTATTCTTCTCCGTGAACTCTTCATTTTCATGCTGTAAAAATGGATTCCTGTGCCATCTCTCTATCTTGACTTATCAATATTTTCAACCACGAGGAGCCCAGAGCAAATTTTCCAGGCGAAAGCATCGCTGGTGTGATGTTATCTTTCAGCTGATCTCCCTTTCCTCTGACGCCGATTGCTTCCGTGAGATGGCGCTGTCAGAGGCAGGGGCGGAAATTAAATGTGGAGATGTGTGCGGCTGTAACTGTCTCGGCTTGACATATTAACTTGTATCTGAAACAGGGGTCCGGTCAGATGACGTAGATCAAGAGGAAAGGGAGAGATGACGACATACTATCAGATTTGGCAGGCTTCTATATTAAAATCTCTCTCTCCTCTCTCTCTCTCTCTCTCTCTCTCTCTCTCTGTGCGCACATGTGGATGCGTGTCTCTGTGAGTGTGTGTGTGTGTGTGTGTGTGTGTGTGTGTGTGTGTGTGTGTGTGTGTGTGAACCGACGTGACATATTATACAGCCTCTATCATGGCTGTTTTTAAATGGCGTATAATGATAGTAGATCATCCCTTTAAAGTGATAACATCTAATTTGTAATTGTAAACATTCCACAAGTGCACATGAGTTTTCTTTCTCTTTTTTTTCCTTTTTCTTTTTTCTTTTACCTCATCTTCAGTTTTCAAACGCTTTATTCTAAGTAACAGCTGATAAATTAGCTGACGATTAATCCCTCTATTGGTGTTACCCATCTCACAACTTTTCGAACAATCCTCCGTTCTTGAAAGCAAAAACGAACTCCGGTTTCGTTTTTCCAATCAATATGGAACCCGTATCTTGGCACATCTTTCGTCATTGTTGTGACGCGCGATATTCCCAGTCGCGCCATGTACAAACCAGGCAGTGAAAAGTGCACGTCCTTGTCGATAGCTGGGGCACACAAAGTGTTTAAACGCCTGCCAGGGTGTATCAGGGACTTATCGGGTGTTGCAACAAGCCCATAACGGGAGATACAGGACTATGGCGGACATGTCAAGTGGATTGGAGCGTGTGATGAGCAATAGTCTTTCCCCCTTTAGTCCGTTGTAAGAGCTGACCGGGGATGAGTTTTAGTTGTGGTGTTCCGATGTATCTGTAGTCATCCTTCAGTCTCAGAAGACTATGGAGTTGCGCTCTAGCTGTCTATTCTGGTACAGCGACGGGTGTGGCTGGCCAGTCCGACGCGGGAATGACAGTCCCTGTGGCAGAGGGCACAGATGAAGTCTGACGCTGGTCTGTCTGCCTGGCTGCAGCCTTTCTTCTCATTCTCTTTTCCCCGTGCTGCTGAGCGAGTGTCTCTTCGAACTTGGAGAGACTCTTCTGCACAGTCTGTCTCCAGGCTGACCGTTCGAGGGCTGTTACTTCCCAGTTGTTCTGGTCGATATTCAAGGCTTTTAGGTCCCTCTTGCACACATCATTGAATCGCAGCTGTGGTCTGCCTGTGGGACGTTTTCCCTGCACAAGCTCTCCATAGAGGAGGTCTTTAGGGATCCGTCCGTCATCCATGCGCACGACATGGCCGAGCCAGCGCATACGTCTCTGTTTCAGCAGCGTGTACATGCTGGTGCATCCGGCTCTTTCCAGGACAGTGTTGTTTGGGACCTTGTCCTGCCAGGTGATGTTCAGAATGCGTTGGAGGCTACGCATATGAAAAGCATTGAGCTTTCGCTCTTGTCGGCAATCAAAGTCCAAGACTCGCTGCCATACAGTCCAAAGCACTGAAGAGGAGCGCTGTGTCAACTATTTCAGCACACTTTGTTCCTTCACGTCAACCATTTTACAATGCTCTGTTCCTAGACATCAACCATTTTACAATGCTCTGTTCCTGGACATCAACCATTTTACAATGCTCTGTTCCTGGACATCAACCATTTTACAATGCTCTGTTCCTAGACATCAACCATTTTACAATGCTCTGTTCCTAGACATCAACCATTTTACAATGCTCTGTTCCTAGACATCAACCATTTTACAATGCTCTGTTCCTAGACATCAACCATTTTACAATGCTCTGTTCCTGGACATCAACCATTTTACAATGCTCTGTTCGTGGACACCAACCATTTTACAATGCTCTGTTCCTAGACATCAACCATTTTACAATGCTCTGTTCCTAGACATCAACCATTTTACAATGCTCTGTTCCTGGACATCAACCATTTTACAATGCTCTGTTCCTAGACATCAACCATTTTACAATGCTCTGTTCGTGGACACCAACCATTTTACAATGCTCTGTTCCTGGACATCAACCATTTTACAATGCTCTGTTCCTTGACATCAACCATTTTACAATGCTCTGTTCCTAGACATCAACCATTTTACAATGCTCTGTTCCTAGACATCAACCATTTTACAATGCTCTGTTCCTAGACATCAACCATTTTACAATGCTCTGTTCCTAGACATCAACCATTTTACAATGCTCTGTTCCTGGACATCAACCATTTTACAATGCTCTGTTCCTAGACATCAACCATTTTACAATGCTCTGTTCCTAGACATCAACCATTTTACAATGCTCTGTTCCTGGACATCAACCATTTTACAATGCTCTGTTCGTGGACACCA
>CM031601.1:5177304-5184804 GCA_018398815.1 Conus ventricosus
GGTGTATGTGTGTGCATTTGTGTGTGTGTGTTTGTCTATTTGTCTCCCTGTGTGAATATGCGTTTTGACCCGAAATACGGTGGAAACAAATAGGGATAGAGTGATAACATGCTGGGGAGAGGGAAGAGAGAGAGAGTGTGTTAGGGGGATGGGAAGTTGAGGGTTTTTTCTAGAGTGTGTGAAGAGAGTGGCAGAGAGAGAGAGAGAGAGAGAGAGAGAGAGAGAGAGAGAGGAGGGAGGAGAGAGAGACGACAGAGAGAGAGAGAGAGAGAGAGAGAGAGAGAGAGAGAGAGAGAGAGAGAGAGAGAGAGAATTTTCTTTGTTTTCTAATTTATCAGGTGTTATAAAGAATTTTACTTTTGTCCCTTTATAATTCTGTTTCTAAATTATTTCTGTTTCTTAAATTCGTTAGCATTCTGTTGAACGGTGGGTTTTTTCCCTAATTGTCAGTACAACCATGGTTAATCTGACAATAAGCTGGTTTCAAAGAGTCAGTGTGTGTGAACGTGGGAGCAAAGAAATAAAGAAGAAAAAAACCAGGACCTTATGTCCCACTCCTTTCCCCCAGAACTATGGCGATCTGGGGCACTGCGACAGCCCACAGACATGTGGTAAAGAGCTGCTGAGAGCCTCTGTAGCGTTACTTCAACAGCCAATCGGCTCCTGAGCCATGTGGTAAAGAGGTGCTGAGAGCCTCTGTTGCGTTACTTCAACAGCCAATCGGCTCCTGAGCCATGTGGTAAAGAGCTGCTGAGAGCCTCTGTAGCGTTACTTCAACAGCCAATCGGCTCCTGAGCCATGTGGTAAAGAGCTGCTGAGAGCCTCTGTAGCGTTACTTCAACAGCCAATCGGCTCCTGAGCCATGTGGTAAAGAGCTGCTGAGAGCCTCTGTAGCGTTACTTCAACAGCCAATCGGCTCCTGAGCCATGTGGTAAAGAGCTGCTGAGAGCCTCTGTTGCGTTACTTCAACAGCCAATCGGCTCCTGAGCCATGTGGTAAAGAGCTACTGAGAGCCTCTGTAGCGTTACTTCAACAGCCAATCGGCTCCTGAGCCAGTCTTAAGCCCTCATTGTCAACTGGACAAATGAACAGCCAGTGTGCATGCACCCCTCTTTGTTTGAAGCTGAAGCATCGAGAAATACTTCTAAAGAAGCTCTTTCCTCAATATAATTTGAAGTGTTACCATTTCAATTTTGTCCCATTGTTTATGAGAGCAGTTCGCCATATTCCTTTATGGGTCTTTTAGATGTTTCTCAAGAGGAACCCACGGTAAATTTTTCCACATGACGTGGTGCCAATGTGATGTAATCTTGCTGCTGATCTCCCTTTCCGCGAACGCCAATTGCTTCCGTGCGATTGCCATGGCGCCGTTGGAGGTGGGGACATGAAATTGAAATGTGGAGATATGTTTGCCTGACCGTGTCTCAACTTGACATATTAACTTGTATCCAAAACAGGGGTCTGGTCAGAAGAAGCAAGTCACAGCCAAGGAGGGAGCTGACAACACGCTATCGGATATAGCATTTCTCCGTTTGTTTCTTTGTTTTTTTAATCTTTAAACGAAGAAACTTAAAAAGAGAGACAGACAGACAGACAGAGACACAGATAGAGGGACAGAGAGAGGCAGAGACGAAAGAGAGACAAAGAGAGAGAGAGAGGAGAGAGAGAGAGAGAGAGAGAGAGAGAGAGAGAGAGAGAGAGAGAGAGAGAGAGAGAGAGATCAACTTGAAATCATACACAAACAAACACAGGTGCATGTGTGCACCAGCGCGCATGCGCGCGTGCACACACACACACACACACACACACACACACACACACACACACACACACACACACACACACACACACACACACACACACACACACACACACACATGTACACGCACCCACACACGCACACACGCACGCATCCCTCCCCCCAGAGAGAGAGAGAGAGAGAGAGAGAGAGAGAGAGAGAGAGAGAGAGTGAGAGAGAGAGAGAGAGGACAATAGAGAGAGAGAGAGATCACTGAGATTACAGAGAGAGGGGGGGGAGAGGGAGAGAGACTCAACAAATACACAGACGCGCGCGCACGCAAACACACACACACACACACACACACACACACACACACACACACACACACACACACACACACACACACACACACACACACACACACTCACTACACACACACACACACACACCACACACACACATACACACATGCGCACAGGCACGCACACACGCGCTCATGTATGCACGGATGCACGCTTTAGCAAGCGCGCTGTCGCACGCGCGCGCACTTACACACACACACTCACACACACACACTCACACACACACACACACACACACACACACACACACACACACACACACACACACACACACACACACATACGTCAGAGAGAGAGAGAGAGAGGGTTATATAAAATAAAGAATAAGAACAATAATACGGACGAAAGCATTTCTTTCTATCCCCAGTTACAAGGATTCTCTAGAACATACGTACAACGAAAAGGTGGACAGCAGAAAACTGTTCATTGTGTAGGGACCACCAACGAGAATGAAAGTTTCCAACTGCCCACACAGCGGAAAGATACCAAGGTTAAAAGCTCAGGAAGTCCCGGAAAGCAGAAAACTGTTCATGCTGAAAGCAGAAAACTGTTCATGCGGAAAGCAGAAAACCGTTCATGCCGTAGGGACCACCAACGAGAATGAAAGTTTCCAACTGCCCAAACAGCGGAAGATACCAAGCTTAAAAGCTCAGGAAGTTCCAAGTACTTCCGGTGGGCGTAATAGAAACCCCGGCATTCCTGTTCTTTTTTGTGTTTCTGACACGCAGATTTCCATACTTCCAGCCCTATCACTTCGAGTCATTCCCGGCAGATACTTCGCTTCAGAAGACCAAAGGGAATGAATTCCTGCACTGCATAGTTATTTTGTTTGTAACTCCCAATGCCACCAAGCCTAACATCATCCCCTCTAAAACAGCCGATTAGCATTCACATGGTGGGATATTGTCAAAGTTTTCTTTCTTTTTTTTTTTTCATTTCTGTTTTATTCATTCTGTTCTCCTCCATCCACCCACTGCATACTCAGAATCAGAAGAAAAGTTTGTGCGTTGAAAGACCAAGTGGTAGGATAGAGACCAAGGTTCTCGTCTGTTTCTATCAGTTACAGTGGTTGATTTATGCCACCATAAGTGTTGAAATACGTATAACATTCATACATTTTTTGTGTATTATGAGTGTGTGGGAGTTAGGGGGTGTGCGTGTATTTGTGTGTATCTGTGTAAGTGTTCGCACGTGTGTGTGTGTGTGTGTGTGTGTGTGTGTGTGTGTGTGTGTGTGTGTGTGTGTGTGTGTGTGTGTGTGTGTGTGTGTGTGTGTGTGTGTGTGTGTGTGTGTGTGTGTGTGTGTGTACAGCCACATACATATCAGTAAAAAAAAAATCAGGCGAGGACAGCACCAGCTGACTGAAGGGACTAGAAATTTGAAAAACAGTTTTCCGTCATATATTTTCATCTCTGTCGCTGTCAACTCCCCCAACTCCACAGTCATGGACTCGCATCCATGTCTCATTTCCACCTTCTCAACCAATGTAATGAGAAAGCTCCCATAAAAGGAGATGAAACTCTGACCTCAGACTGTGTAGGGATTTGTTTCGCTTTGGATTGTTTTAGATCACTGTCCTGCAACTCTCTGTCCCAGAGGGGACAGACTGCAGATGGCTCAGCCAGCCAGGCTATCCCTCTTGGAGAAATGACAACATTCAGGACTCTTTGGGACACCATAAGCACTTCCCAGTAGGTGATGACGTTCTCCTGGGAGTCTCTGAAGCCTCGCATCCAGCAGCCAACCAGCCCCTGAGCCAGTCTGTATCCTTGATCGACAACTTGATGAACGAACGTCCGTCGCCCATGCGCTCTTTTTTTTTTTTTTTTTTTTTTTTTTGAACACTCAGGAAACATATCAACTAGAGAAAGAAGGAAAAGAAAAGAAAACAGTCTGTTCAATATTCCTCTCAGCGAATCACCTACTTCACTTTGATCCGTATGTCTCGCAAGCACGATGGGCCATCTCTCAAACTGAATTAATTTTCTCTGATGCCGATTGCTTCCAGGAGATGGCGCTGTTGGAGGCGGAGACGGGAGCGAAGTGTGGCGATGTGTTTACCTGACAGCATTTCAGCCTGACATATCAGCTAGTGTTTGAAACAGGGTCCAGCCAGATGAGGAAAATGACAGCGAAGGAGAGAACTAACACCACACCGCCGCATATCGCAGGCCTAGGGCACAAAACGGTGCGTTTTATTTTTACATTGTAGAGTAAAGATATTAGAGAGAGAGGCAGAGAGAGAGAGACAGAGAGACAGAGAGAGAGAGAGAGACAGAGAGAGAGAGACACAGAGAGAGAGAGAGAGAGAGAGAGAGAGAGAGAGAGAGAGAGAGAGAGAGAGAGAGAGAGAGAGAGGAGCAGACAGACAGAGAGACAGAGAAATGAAAAACTCAGAATTCCAAATAGAAAGGAACTTCTTTCAAATCCTGCAACCGCACTTCATTCATTTGTCAGCATGTTGTACTGTGGTGCTGTTGTACTTAATTCATTTGTCAGCATGTTGTACTGTGGTGCTGTTGTACTTAATTCATTTGTCAGCATGTTGTACTGTGGTGCTGTTGTTTATGCACTTAATTCATTTGTCAGCATGTTGTACTGTGGTGCTGTTGTACTTAATTCATTTGTCAGCATGTTGTACTGTGGTGCTGTTGTACTTACTTCATCTGTCAGCATGTTGTACTGTGGTGCTGTTGTACTTAATTCATTTGTCAGCATGTTGTACTGTGGTGCTGTTGTACTTAATTCATTTGTCAGCATGTTGTTCTGTGGTGCTGTTGTACTTAATTCATTTGTCAGCATGTTGTACTGTGGTGCTGTTGTACTTAATTCATTTGTCAGCATGTTGCACTGTGGTGCTGTTGTACTTAATTCATTTGTCAGCATGTTGTACTGTGGTGCTGTTGTACTTAATTCATTTGTCAGCATGTTGTACTGTGGTGCTGTTGTTTATAACCCAGCTGACCGCAGAGGCCACATTGGGGATGTGTATATGAATGTGAGTGTGTGTGTGTGTGTGTGTGTGTGTGTGTGTGTGTGTGTGTGTGTGTGTGTGTGTGTGTGTGTGTGTGTGTGTTCGTGCGTGCGTGCGTGCGTGCGTGCGTGCGTGCGTGCGTGCGTGCGTGCGTGCGCGTAACACCAGAGGAGTATGGCAAAAGACTTTCTTTCGTGGGTTGCTTTTCAAAATCTTGTTGTCAGTGTTTCAGTATTTTACTTGGCTCATATAAAAGACTGAATTTCAATTGAAATGAAAGGTTGTTCAGTCATACCGAACGAAACATGGTCAAATGAACTATAGTGAGTATTTGAGCATGTGCTGAAGGTACTATGTAATTTGGTAAAAGTATAAAAAAAATAATCCCCCTTTTGGCATAAATTCCTGTTAGGTTTTTACATGTAAAGCAATGTAGAGTGCCGTACATACCAAAGTTACATTAAGCTGCTTATTACATCAGCAAAGCTCTTAATCATAGTGATGGGTTCACATTCATAGTCAATTCTTTCTTGTATGCAGGCATGGATATTTCAATCTCTCCACTTCTTCGAACCCTTTCAAATGTTCATTGATAACACTTGACTGGGTCTTTTTAGGGAACAACTATGTAATTTGAGGGTAAAATAGCATAGACTGAAACAAAAGGGGGGTCAAAAGGAAACAAAAACAATACACAACGTTTCCACTCTTGGAGTCTTCTTCAAGTCAAATGCTCTTTCCCTGGAGTTGCCACAACAAGGTGCCTTCTGTTGGAATATACCCCAAGAATAGACCTCCAGACGTATCTGTTTATTTCAAACCATGGAGGCAGACTCTAAACAACCTTCGCCACTTGAAAACGTGAAATGCAGTTCTTTCAGGGATGCTACACGCATCTGCGCACACACCTGAAGGTAAAGTGACCTGTTACTCCCAGGCACGCACTGCACAAATCAGCGAGAACTTAACACGCCTTTTCACAAGGGGTTGGGAGAACGACACACGAGGGGTTCACAACACTAGAAGTCTGTTGCAGTGTTTGGGAATGGCAGGAGAGACAGGTAACGGAGGTGGGAGGCATGAGGGGGAAGTGGGGGGGGGGGG
Source organism: Conus ventricosus (assembly GCA_018398815.1). NCBI lineage: Eukaryota > Metazoa > Mollusca > Gastropoda > Neogastropoda > Conidae > Conus > Conus ventricosus. The sequence continues at coordinate 5,183,486 of CM031601.1, forward strand.
GGGGGGGGTTATCGGTTGTTGCAACAAGCTCGATGGGAATGATTGTGGTTGAAACTTCAGCCTTCAATGACCATCGTTGTCTCTCTCCTGTCAACCATGATAACTGCTGAGAAAGGACGTTGTTTCTTGTGCAGTGTGGGGAGAAAGTGTACGGAACATAGTCCAGTAGACATGGGCTATCAAATAAAAGACAGGGTAACGCAGAGTCAAGTACACTCGAGAGTTGTCCTTGATGGTCCATGTTCCTTTACGAGCGAAGGCCCTCTGAAAGTAAGTGCCTGCGACTTTGAAAACAAAGCTTTTGACACAAAGCAGAAAAGGAATCCCATCACATACCGTTTGTCCTTCAGCCTCTTGAAGACCCACATGTCAACAGACAAACAAAGAAAAAGAGAGCAATATCACGTTATGTGCACACGCGTGAATCCACAAGCGCGCGCGCACGCACACACACACACACACACACACACACACACACACACACACACACACACACACACACACACACACACACACACACACACACACACACACACACACGCATGCACGCACACACACAGGCACGCACAGAGGCACGCACACATGCACTCGTGCGTGTACACACACACACACACACACACACACACACACACACACACACACACACACACCACACACACACACACACACACCACACACACACACACACGCGCGCGCGCGCGCGCGCGCGCATGCACGCATGCACGCACGCACGCACACACGCACGCACACACACACACACACACACACACACACACACACACACACACACACACACACACACGCACATCAACACATGAAAATCAATAAACAAACAAACACGTAAACAAGCAAACTTACCAATAAACAACCAGTCCTAATAAATGAAGAAATAAATAAAGGCAGTAAAAAAAAACTAAAAAAAAACGGTTTGTGGTGGGGAATAGGAAGAACAATATACATTTGCGAAGGAAAGAGAGAGAGATGGGGGGGGGGAGACATAGAGGGAGGGAGACAGACAGACAGACCGACAGACAGAGAGACAGATGGAGACAGAGAAAGTTTCCTGTGTGACCACTTACACATTGGCATCTTGTATATGTGTTTATTGTTCCCCTAGTTTAATGCACGCCTGTAGCGCCTTGTACTGGGCGGCCCTGAAGAGCACGACAAATAAAACACTTCTCGGCTCAGCTGTCCTGACTGATGACAAATAAAACACTTCTCGGCTCAGCTGTCCTGACTGATGACAAATAAAACACTTCTCGGCTCAGCTGTCCTGACTGATGACAAATAAAACACTTCTCGGCTCAGCTGTCCTG
>CM031601.1:5189804-5212304 GCA_018398815.1 Conus ventricosus
TAACAAAAGGGGTAACCATTATGAAGTAAGGGGGTATTGCGTGCTGGGGAAAATTTAACTGTCAACCCCTTATGAAGTATGTGTATTTCTGGGTGTGGAAATTCAACTGTGCAACCCTGAAGAAGTAAGTTTTATTGGCTTTTGAAAAATTTAACTGTGGCAACCATGATGAAGTATGTTATTGGGCCCGTGGAATATCAAATGTGGGAACCTGTGAAGTATGTGTATTGCTTCTGTGGAATATCAAAAGTGCAAACCATGATGAAGAAAGTTTAAAAGCTGCTTTGGGAAATCAACTTTGGGAACCATGAAAAGATGTGCGGGAAAAACAGTCCATTCTGACGGGGAAAGACAAGGGGGGTTGTGTTTGTGTGATTTTGCATTTTTGGGGTGAGGTGTGGGTGGGGTTTTAGTGGTGTGGTGTGGGTGTGGTGTTTGTGTGGGGTGTTTTTGTGTGTGTGGTGGGTTTGGTTTCGTGCGTGCGGGGTGTGTGGGTGTGTGGTGGGTGTGGGGTGGGGTTGTCGTGCGGGGTTTGGGGTGGGTTTGGGGTGTGTGTGTGGTTGGGGTTGTTTTGTTTGTGTTGTGTGTGTGTGTGTGTGCGTGCGTGTGCGTGGGGTGGTGTTTTGAGTGGGGTGTGTGCTTGTGATGTGTTGTGTGTGTGGTGTGGTTGGGGTGCGTGCGGTGCGTGCTGCGGTTTTTTGTGGTGTGTGTTTGTGTTGTGTGTGTGGGGTGTTTTGGTGTGTCTGTGTGTTTTTGGGGTGTGGGTGTGTTGGGTGTGTTGTGGGGTTTTTTGTGGTGTGTGGGGGTGTTTTGGGGCCTGTGCATGGGGAGTTTTGGTGTGTGTGGGTGTTGTGTGGGTTTTTGTGGGGTTTTGTGTGTGTGTGTGTGTGTGTGTGTGGTGTGTGAGGGTTTTGTGTGTGTGGTGGTGGGTTTTTTGGTGTGAGGTGTGTGTGTGTGTGTGTGTGCATGTGGGGTGTGATTTTGTGAGTGTGTGTGTGTGTGTGTTTTGATGTGCATGGGGGGTGAGTGTGTTTGTGTGTGTGTTTTGTTGGGGGTGTGTGTGGGGGTGTGTGTGTGGGGTTTTGGTTTTTGTGTGAGAGGTGCATGTGTGTGTTTTGTGTGTGTTGTGTGTGTGTGTGTGTGTGTGTGTGTTGTGTGTGTTTGTGGGGTGTGTGGTTGTGTTTGTGTTTCATCATCTTTGGAAATTTTAAAGTCCCGTTCCCCCCAAAGGGAAATTAAAACAAAAAAAATAAATATTTAAAAAAATAAAAAGTATAGTAAGATAAAAAAATTAAATAAAAGAAAAAAATTGATTAAAAAAAAAAATAAAATAGATAAACAAAAAAGGGTAGAAAAATAAAAAAATGGTGGGGGGGGGGGGGGGGGGTGGGAGGGAAAGGGATGTGTCACGGATGGGTTTGTTTTTGTTTTGGTGATGGGGTAAGTGTCCTTTAGTAAAAGTGGAATAAAACTGCCTTCCCCCCTTTTTCTTTCCCGTCCGTCAAAGTATTAATCTATTCTATTAGGGGGAATTTTACCCAAAACTGATAAATTTTTAAATTTTCTATAGATTTGGGGTGCCCAAAACAATTTAAGTTTTTGCGGTCCACACCCAGCCAGCCAAAAAAGCCATCCCAGGAATTTCCACCGTTAAAAGTTCGAAACCCGTAATCTTTGATTTAAGGGGGTTTTGAAAAAATTGACTTGCCCTACTGCATTTTTCTATTCAGACTGTTTTTTAAAATATCTTTTAAAACTAAAAGTAAAAAATTTCCCCCAAATTTTCCTACAAATTTTAACAAAAAAAACAGATACAATTTAATAAAGGGAGGGGAAAAACAACAAAAAAAAATCAACAAATCAAAAAAAAAATACCAAAGGAAATGAATGCAAAATTTTGGGAAAAAAAATTTTTAAAAAGGGTGAAAGTCATTTACAATTTTTTTTCAATGGATAAAGGCTCATAAGGTAAAGGGAGGGACGCCCCCTAAAGTTTTAGAAAAAAAGTGCTTTAAAATTTCAAAACAGGGTAGGATTAGATTCTTTTTAGTAAAACTGGGTTTCCCCCCATATTTCAATTTAACATCTTTAAAAAAAATTTTTTTTTAAAAAACATTTAAACGAATTTAAAAACATCAAATTATAATATGTCTGGGGTTTTTTATTACTAAATATGTCAAGATTAAAATTTTAAGAAACTGCGAAAGGTTCCCTTTTTAAATCCTTTTTTTTCAAATTTTGGGAAATATTGACAGTTTGATTTCCCTCAGAATATGATCAAAACATCTTTTGAAAAAATTTTTTCCCAAATGTTTAAAAAAAAAGGGGAAAATCATTTAAAAAAAACTTTATTTCACTGTATTGTTTCCCTTTAACATTAAACCCCTGCTCTTTTTGCTGCTCGGTCAACCACTTCAATTTTAAAATTCCCATAAGTGAAGGAAACCCCAAAAAAAAATTTATAACCCGATTTTTATAGTTTTATAACGAAATTTTTTGGGATTTTTTATTTATGTATCATTTTTTGAGGGCCCCTTTTAAATAATTTTTACATTTATAGTTGTAGTGCAGATTTCCCAAAACCCACACATAAAAACACTTTTTCTTTTGGGGGGGATTTTTTTGGAAGATCTATGATTTTTCCCGTACCCGCCTTTAATACTTCTACCAAATTTAGCAGTAAAAAGGAGTAAATATCACCGATATGAAAACTGTTTTTACTATGTTTAAAGGGAATAAAATTAAAAAAAAGCTTTCCCCGCTTTTTTCCTTGGGGGTTTTTTTTTTTTTCAGGGCGATTTTTCCCTCTGTATAAATTATTTTAAAATGATCATTATAAATGACACCCAAAAAGGGAAATTAATAAAAAATTTTTTTAAATAAATTTTTGGTTTTTTTTAATTCCCTTTTTTTCATATCTATAGGGCTATATCAAAATTTGGTTTAAACCCCGTTCCCCCTTTTGGAAAAAGGGGAGAAAAAAGGCTTTTAAATTCAAAAAAACTCTTTTTCTTTTAAAAACTTTAGAAATTAAAAAAAATCCGAGACATATTTATTTATTGGGTTTTAGAAAAGATATAATTTTTCTCTTTTTAACAAAACCCTGTTGCGAGTTTCCCGATGTACCAAACTTTTACAAAAAAATCATATGCAATATTTTAAAAACATATTTTGACGCACCCAAAATTTTCCCGTGGGTTTTCAATTGGTAAACAAAAACCCGCTTCCTTTTAAGCCCTAAATTTGAAGCAAATTTTGGGGACCCCCCCCCAAAGGGGAAAAAATTTTTAAAACTTTAAAAATCTAAACTTTTTTTTTGGGGGGTTTTTTAAAAATGCTTTGGAGCACTAAAAAAAATTCCTGACATAAAAAAAAACCGTGAACCACAAAAGAATTTCAAGGGGTACAAGCGCTCTAAATAACCCTTTGGGCCCCAGGTTTTTTAAAAATTTTAATTTTGAAAAATTGAAAGCTTTTCCCTTTCCTTGGTTTAAATATTTTATCCCATAAGTTGAGGGGCCAAGAGAGTTTTTTACGAAAAAATAAAATTTCCAAAAAATTTTAAAAAGTTTTTGTAAAATTAATGACATTTCCATTGATTGTGAAAGTAGGGGGTTTTTTTTTGGGTTTCAAACCCAAAAACCCAAAAAAAAATATTTTTTTTTTTTTCCCCAAGATAGATTCAACCATTTTTTCGTCATAAAAAATAAAAATTTTTCTAGTTTACAGTTATAAACTTTTTTTTTTAAGGTTTTTAAAACTCTAAACCCGGGGGGTTTTCTTTTATTGTTAAACCTTTAACCCCCATACAGATGATCCTTGCATACTGAGGCCAAAACGGGGTCTTTTTTGAAAAGATTTTTTTTTTGGAAAAACTGCAAATTTAAAATTTAAAAAAAAAAATAGGTTAAAAAACAAGCCTTTAGGAAGACCCGGTGAAGGTTTTTTGGGGTTTTTAAAACGTTTTTTCCAACTCTTTCTTGTATGAATCGTTTTCGGGAAAAAAAATTTGCTGTTTATTTGTACAAAAGTTACCTAAAAAACCAAAAATTTTTTAAATTTTTTTTTAAAAGTTTGTTATGCCATACTTTTGGGCCTAAGCTTTTTTTTTTTCATCAAAAAAAATTTCAAAAAATATTTTTTTTTTTGCCTGGGAAACGTTGCTTTTTACTGTGCGTTAGTTTTTTCCAGAAAGATCAATGGAAATCGACCTTTTTGGGAAAACCCCCGCGATTTAAATTTAAAAATTTCCTTGTTTTTTTTACAGAAAAGAAAATAACTAATTTAAAAAAGATCTTTTTTCCCTGAAAATTTTCATGCAAGAATGTTTAAAGGGAATAGGGCGAAAGCTACTTTTTATCTTTTTCTAAGTTTTCCCCTTGGGGTTTTTTGTTTTTGGAAAAAACGAAGGTTTAAAAATTGAGAATTTTAAAAGTCGCCAAATTTGGGGGTTTTTAATTTTTATTTTGGGGGGGGAAAATTTTTTGTTTATTGGGTATTGGGAAAAAATTTTAAGAAATTTTTTTTTTTTAAGGGTTTTAAAATTTTATTTTTTTAAACTTCAACCCGTGTAATATCGCATTGACAAAAAGTTTCTTGTAGGCATAAAAAGGGGTCAACATTTGTTGTGGAATTTTTTTTTCTCTTTAAATTTTTTTCTAAAATTTTCTTTCCTTCAACTGATTTAAAACCCTTTTTCCCACTATGGTTTTCAAACATATCAGCAATGCCCTTTTGCTTTTAACCTTTTTTCCCCGTTAAAAAAGGTAAAACCGAATTTCCCCCGTTTTATTGGGCCCTTTTGGGGAAATTTTAATTTTTCCATTTTTCAAAATTTTTCCCTTTTTTTTTTCCCCTAAATTTTTGGGATACTTTAAAAGACTGTAAAAATTTGGGTTTGCACAGAAATATGACCAGAAAGTTTTTTTTTCCCTTTGGCTTTAATTTTGTTTTCTTTTTTTTTTTTGCCCCGGGTTTTGAAACCCAAAAAATTAAAGGGGGGGAATTTTTTTCCTTTTAAAAAAATAATTTAAAAATTTAACCATTTTTTCCCGCTCTAAAACCTTTTTTACAGTCCCCTTTGTTCCCCCCAGATATAACCAAAAATGTTTTTGAGACTTTTTTGATTTACATTTAGGGGAAAAAAATATTTGCTGCGGGTTTCCAAAAGGGGAAATTGGGTTTTTTAAAAAGGTTTTCCTTTTTAAAGTTTTTTCATTTTAAAGTTTTTTAACATTTTTGGGGGGAAATTTTTAAAAATTTTTTAAAAAATTTTTTAAAAGGGAAGTTTGGGGGGGGTTTGTTTTTGGTGTTTTATTTAGGGGTTTGGGGGTTTTTTTATATTTAAAATTTTAAAAAAAAAGGAATATTAGGGGTATGGGTAAATAAGTAGGTTTTTCATTTAGGATACTCCAAAATCAAAATTGGGGGCCAAAAAATCAGGGAAAAAAAGTTTAAAACAATAAACAATCTCAAGATAAGGAATTTTTCGGGAAAAGCCCTGTTTCCCCCGAACCCCTCAATTTTAGGAGATATAAAAAATTTTTCAACAACAAAATTATCAATAAAAAATTGCCTTTTTATATTTTAAAAAATTTCCCCTCCCCCCCAAAAAGGGGCATGTGCATTGAAATCTCCCGTTAAAAAAAAAATTTTTTTATTGTGTGTGTGTTTGGGGTTTTGGGGTGTGGTGGTTTTGTGTGGGGGTTTTGGGGGTTTTGGGGTTGTAGGGGTGGTGTGTGGGGGTGTGTTTGTGTTGTTTTGTGTGTTGGGGTGTGTGCGCGCGCACGCCGCCGCACGGGCTGTGTGCAGTGTGGTGTGGGTTTTGCGTGCTTCTTTTGTTATTGTAATGTCAGAAGAAGACATATTTGGCAAAAAAAAAACGCGTATCTGTTTCTGTATTCTGTATCAAATAAGCATCCCTGTGTACCTTGTTGTGTATGTTTATTAGTATTCTGGCTTGTTTCAGTTTTCCTCCAGTCTGTTTCAGTCTCTGTGACTTGGCCTCTTTAGTTGAGGTGACAGTCATTTTACTTTCGCTCTGATACGCCCTGATCAGACAAGAGGTTTTCAGTAAATACCAAAGCAGCAGAAACAGAAAGAAAGGCTGGAGGAGGAAGGAGACGGCACGTGACCCAGATGGAGAGGGGAGTGTCTGGGCGAATGCTCCCATTTCACCATTGCGTGCCGGAACATGTTGAGAGGCCAGTCCCCAGACTCTGTGGGAGAAACCTTTTAAGCTGAATATCTCTCCATCACACTGGAAATTGGACACTATTTGTGCTCGTTAGTTTGCTGCTCTGTCTTAGACGATCTGAAACTGTTTGTGTTCCCTTCCTTTCAGTTGCCCGTAAAGGAGAGTCTTGTGGACTAGGAAAGGACAGGGATGTTTTTATTTGTTTGTTTGTTTTGTTATTGTTATTATTGTTCTCTCTATTGCTGTTAACATTGGTGTGTGGCAGTTGTCTGAGTGGGTGGTCAGGCCAGGGTCGTCACGAAGAAATGGCGGCACCGTGGATGGGGGAGTGGTGGGAGTGGGTTGACGTGGATGGGGGAGTGTGGGAGTGGGTTGACGTGGATGGGGGAGTGTGGGAGTGGGTTGGACGAGACAGGTGGGCAGAGGGCTGGGAAGCGTTTTACTTTATGTTGAAGACGCTGCTTAATGTGTCGAGATTTGATTGCCTTTTCTTTCATGGTCTATGTGTATTCGTTTAATGTTTCAAGTATTCTCTCTCCTCTCTCTCCTCTCTCTCTCCCTTTCTCTCTCTCTCTCTCACTCCTCTCTCTCTCTCTCCTCTCTCTCTCTCCTCTTCTCTCATCTAGTGTGTGTGTATATATGTGTGTTTGCATATGTTGTTGTGTATGTGCGTCCATTTATGCATGTGCATGTTTATATATATATATATATGTGTGTGTGTGTGTGTGTGTGTGTGTGTGTGTGTGTGTGTGTGTGTGTGTGTGTGTGTGTGTGTGTGTGTGTGTATGTGTGTGTGTGTGTGTGTGTGTGTGTGTGCGTGCGTGCGTGCGTGTGTGTGTGGTGTGTGTGTGTGTGTGTGTGTGTGTGTGTGTGTGTGTGTGTGGTGTGTGTGTGTGTGGTGTGTGTGTGTGTGTGTGTGTGTGTGTGTGTGTGTACTGGTGTGTGTTTACTCTGTGTGTGTGTGTGTGTGTGTGTGTATGTGTGTGTGTGTGTGTGTGTGTGTGTGGTGTGTGTGTGTGTGTGTGTGCGTGCGTGCGTGCGTGCGTGTGTGTATGTACATGTGTGTGTTTGTGTGTGAGTATGTGTGTAGCTATGTGTTTACATTATGTGTGTATTTAAACGCGTGTGAGAGCATTCAATGGTTTTGCGTTCTGTTATGTAATACTGTCTCATGTGGTGTTCCACTGGGTCTCCAGTCTACTACAAATCGCAATGGCATGTTTACTGTCTCCCAGACCAGTCTCTACTGTTCTGTACTTAAAATCTACTTCAAAACACACAAAAAACACGTCACCACTCAGCTGCGATGACTGTTGACAAAAACAAGAAGACACTATCCACCACTGGCTCTGATTCGTTAAAATAACGGCCTTACTCGTATATTCGCATCTATCTACCACATGGCAACAACTGACAAATTCATCGGCGACCTTCCAAACACACTGATGGATTCTAGCGTAATGTGCGCCACGCTTATTGACAAGCATGTTTATCTTTCGCTGCCTGATTTTCATTTTGCCTGCTTTGAAATAACAAACTGTGGGACCGTGATGAAGTACGTGCAGAGATGGGAGTTCCGTCCTGGCCTGCAAGGGAAAATGGAGCGGAGGGAGGCGAAACTTTTCACTCTTTTAAGTGGAGATGTTTGTGGGGACGAAGGTTGGCTGTGTAAACTCCAGCAGAGGACTTCATCTTCAGCCACTTCATCAACTTCTCAAACACTAAATGTGAAGGGTTGTGAAGATGAGAGATGGGGTAAGGAGATGAAAGAGTCCATGCAAACATGTGGGAAAGAGTTGTCTACAAACAGGAAAATGTGATTCAAATGGTGTGCTAATATCTGTTTCTGAAAACAGCAATAATGAAATCTTGAATCGATCACTTCACACAAAACTGAAACATCTCACACCTTTTTTTTTTCAAAAATGAATTTTTCGTTTATACTTGATGAAGTCCAATGCATTGTCATATTGAAATGAGATATTTTATTGTGATATCTTTAGCGCACACTATTCCCTTTTATCCTTTAAGATCAATATCACACCTACGACTCTAAAATAAACAAGACCTATTTCACATGTAGGTGACAGACAGCTGCCTCCAAGGTCAAACATCCTGCAAGCACGTGAGATCTTATGACGTGGACTGGCTTTAAAACAGACGTGTGTGGCCTCTGTTGGAATCCACCCAAAATGAACATCCAAACAAATCTATCCACTTTGAAAGATGGAGATATACTCCAAACAATCTATCCACTTTGAAAGATGGAGATATACTCCAAACAAATCTATCCACTTTGAAAGATGGAGATATACTCCAAACAAATCAATCCACTTTAAAAGATGAGATATACTCCAAACAAATCTATCCACTTTGAAAGATGGAGATATACTCCAACAAATCTATCCACTTTGAAAGATGGAGAATACTCCAAACAAATCTATCCACTTGAAAGAATGGGGATATACTCCAAACAAACTTCGCCACTTGAAAGGGTGGAATGCAGTTTTGTCAGGGATGTGACTCGTATACACACACATACGTCACGGTACAGTGCCTGTTAGTCTTTGGCACGCGCCACACAAATCGCAGAGAATTCACATGCCTTTTAACAAGAGGTCGGGAGAATGACAAACAGAGCGAACATCGGGGTGTTACGGAATAGTGAGGGTGACAGCAAAGGGTCGTGAAAGCCAGAGGGTTGGTAGGATTATATTTCATGGGTGTTGTAACAAAGTCAGTGCATGGACATGATTATGGCTAAAAATTCAGCCTGCAGTGAATATCATTACCTCTCTTGTCATCACGGTAACAGCTGAGAGGGGACATGTTTTCATTTACAATTTGTGGAGGAGGCACACAGTACATGGTAGTGTACAGAGACATGGGCTAAATCATCAAAGAAAATAAACATATACAATGAATCTTCAGCAGAGGTGTTTACACATGCCAGACAGACAGACAGACAGACAGACAGACAGATAGATAAGATAGATAGATAGATAGATAGATAATAGATAGATAGATAGATAGATAGATAGATAGATAGATAGATAGATGGATGGATGGATGGATGGATGGATGGATGGAAGGATGGATGGATGGATGGATGGAATAGATAGATAGTATAGATAGATAGATAATAGATAGATAGATAGATAGATAGATAGATAGATGGATAGATAGATAGATAGATAGATAGATAGAGTCTGAGAGCCAGCTTGAACTGAGGACGTGTCTTATTTTTCATTTTATGGTGGACGTCCTATAGTACTAACCACCACAGGAATGCACAAAACTAGGAGACAAGACGAACGACCTGTCAATGAACATTCAGCACACACTGAATAGTATGCCCTTGCCCCCACCCTAATCCCACTCGCTTCCTTCTTTATTACTCTTTTACATGAGCCATGTCTATACTGATAGAGGAATCGTTAGTCTGCACTTGTTTCCCACCACTACTTTTGCTTATACATCCCAGTGCAGTACCACACACTCACACATGTGCACATGCAAGCACACATGCAAGCACACACACACACACACACACACACACACACACACACACACACACACACACACACACACACACACACACACACACACCACACACACTCACACACACACACACACACACACACACACACACACACACACACACACACACACAACACACACACACACACACACACACACGCACGCACGCACGCACACACACACACACCACACACACACACACACACACACACACACACACACACACACACACACACACACACACACACAAATGAAAATGCAGATGTAAATGAATAAACAACAACAAAATATATATATATATACCAACAAACAAACAACCAGACTCACAAAACAAACAAATAGATATGTGGTTAAATAAAGCACCAAGAAAAAGAAAAGAATGAGTGGAAAGGAATATGATCAAATAATCATTTGGTGAGAGAGAGAGAGAGAGGAGAGAGAGAGAGAGAGAGAGAGAGAGAGAGAGAGAGAGAGAGAGATAGAGAGAGAGAGAGAGAGAGAGAGAGAGAGAGAGAATCGAATGTCTGACCACTTACGCACTGGCTTCTCATTTTTGTGTTTATTATCTCCCCCAGTTTAGTGCCTTGTACTGGGCGGCCCCTGAAGAGCACGACAATAAAGCACGTCTCGGCTCAGCTGTCCTGACTGATGACAAATAAACACTTCTCGGCTCAGCTGTCCTGACTGATGACAAAGGATGAGAACGATGCCTCCCACTGGCTCCGGTCGGCTTGAAACCGCGGCCATATTCCTGTATTTACCGCATCGTGCTCGTTGCAACCACTGACAAATTTAGCACGCCCTCCCAAACGCTTTGGCGGTTTCTGGCGTATGAGTGCCCTGCTTATCAAAACATCGTGTTTATTTTTCGCTGCTGATTGTGTATATGCGTGCTGTGGAATATCAACTGTGCAACCATGATGAAGTATGTGTATTACGTGCTGTGGAATATCAACTGTGTAACCATGAGAAGTATGTGTATTGCGTGCTGTGGAATATCAACTGTGTAACCACGATGAAGCATGGTATTGCGTGCTGTGGAATATCAACTGTGTAACCATGATGAAGTATGTGATTGCGTGCTGTGGAATATCAACTGTGTAACCATGATGAAGTAATGTGCATTGCGTGCTGTGGAATATCAACTTGTGGAACCATGATGAAGTATGTGTAATTGCGTGCTGTGGAATATCAACTGTGTAACCATGATGAAGTATGTGTATTGGCGGCTGTTGGAATATCAACTGTGTAACCATGAATGAAGTATGTGTATTGCGTGCTGTGGAATATCAACTGTGTAATCATGATGAAGTATGTGTATGCGTGCAGTGGAATATGAACTGTGTAACCATGATGAAGTATGTGTATTGCGTGCTGTGGAATATCAACTGTGTAACCATGATGAAGTATGTGTATGCGTGCTGTGGAATATCAACTGTGTAACCATGATGAAGTATGTGTATTGCGTGCTGTGGAATATCAACTGTGTAACCATGAGAAGTATGTGTATTGCGTGCTGTGGAATATCAACTGTGTAACCATGATAAGTGTGTTGTATTGCGTGCTGTGGAATACAACTGTGTAACAATGATGAAGTATGTGTATAGCGTGCTGGTGAATATCAACTGTTGTAACCATGATGAAGTATGTGTATTGCGTGCTGTGGAATATCAACTGTGTAACCATGATGAAGTATTTTATTGCGTGCTGTGGAATATCAACTGTGTAACCATGATGAAGTAATTGTATGCGTGCTGTGGAATATCAACTGTGTAACCATGATAAAGTATGTGTATTGCGTGCTGTGGAATATCAACTGTGTAACCATGATGAAGTATGTGTGTTGCGTGCTGTGGAATATCATCTGTGTAACCATGATGAATATGTCTATATGCTGCTGTGGAATATCAACTGTGTAACCATGATGAAGTATGTGTATGCGTGCTGTGAATATCAACTGTGTAACCAGATGAAGTTGTTATTGCGTGCTGTGAATATCAACTGTGTAACCATGATGAAGTATGTGTATTGCGTGCTGTGGAATAACAACTGTGTAACCATGATGAAGTATGTGTATTGCGTGCTGTGGAATATCAACTGTGTAACCATGATGAAGTATGTGTATTGCGTGCTGTGGAATATCAACTGTGTAACCATGATGAAGTATGGTATTGCGTGCTGTGGAATATCAACTGTGTAACCATGATGAAGTATGTGTATTGCATGCTGTGGAATATCAACTGTGCAACCATGATGAAGTAGTGATATTGCGTGCTGTGGAATATCAACTGTGTAACCATGATGAAGTATGTGTATTGCGTGCTGTGGAATATCAACTGTGTAACCATGATGAAGTATAGTGTATTGCGTGCTGTGGAATTTCAACTGTGAACCATGATGAAGTATGTGTATTGCGTGCTGTGGAATATCAACTGTGTAACCATGATGAAGTATGTGTATTGAGTGCTGTGGAATATGAACTGTGTAACCATGATGAAGTATGTGTATTGCGTGCTGTGGAATATCAAACTGTGTAACCATGATGAAGTATGTGTATTGCGTGCTGTGGAATATCAACTGTGTAACCATGATGAAGTATATTGCGTGCTGTGGAATATCAACTGTGTAACCATGATGAAGTATGTGTATTGCGTGCTGTGGAATATCAACTGTGTAACCATGATGAAGTATGTGTATTGCGTGCTGTGGAATATCAACTGTGTAACCAATGATGAAGTATGTGTATTGCGTGCTGTGGAAATCAACTGTGTAACCAATAGAAGTATGTGATTGCGTGCTGTGGAATATCAACTGCGTAACCATGATGAAGTATGTGATTGCGTGCTGTGGAATATCAACTGTGTAACCATGATGAAGTATGTCGGAGATAAGTATTCCATTCTGGACGAGGATGACATGAGGGGAGGTGTGTGTGTAGGGGTGTTGTGTGTGTGTGTGTGGTGTGTGTGTGTGTGTGTGGTGTGTGTGTGTGTGTGTGTGTGTGCGTGCGTGCGTGCGTGCGTGCGTTGCGTGCGTGCGTGCGTGCGTGCGTGCGTGCGTGCGTGCGCGCGCGCGCGCGTGCGTGCGTGCGTGCGTGCGTGCGCGGCGTGTGTTGTGTGTGTGTGTGTGTGTGTGGTGTGTGGTGTGTGTGTGTGTGTTTGTGGTGTGTGTGTGTGGTGTGTGTGTGTGTGTGTGTGTGTGTGTGTGTGTGTGTGTGTGTGTGCTTGTGTGTGCTTTGTCTGTTATTGTAATGTCAGAAGGAGACATCTTTGGCAAAAATTCGCGTATCTGTTCTGTATTCTGCATCAAATAAGCATCACTATGTACCTTGCTCTGTATATTTATTGGTATTCTGGCTTGTTTCAGTTTGCTCCAGTCTGTGTAGTGTCTGTGACTTGGCCTCTCTAGTTGACGTTACCTTCATTTTACTTTCGCCCTGACACGCCCTCACCAGGCAAGAAGTTTCAAATTAATACCAAAGCAGCAGAAACAGAAGAAAGGCTGGAGGAGACGGCACGTGACCCAGATGGAGAGGGGAGTGTCTGGGCGAATGCTTCCATTTCACCATTGCGTGCCGGAACACGTTGTAGAGTCCAGTCCTCATACACTGTGGGAGAAACATTTTAAGCTGAATATCTCTCCATCACACTGGAAATTGGACACTATTTGTGCTCGTTATTTGCTGCTCTGTCTTAACGATCTGAAACTGTTTGTGTTCCCCCCAGTTGCCCGAAAGGGAGCTTGGGACTAGGAAAGGACAGGGATGAAATTTGGTTTTTTTTGTTAGATTTTGTTTTTAGCTGTTCTTGGTGGTGGCGTTTGAGTGGGGGGGGGGGTTACAAAAAAAAAATGGGCCCGGGTTGGGAGGTGGGAGGGGGGTTGACGTGGATGGGGGGAGTGTGGGAGTGGGTTTTTACGGGGTGGGGGGGTTTTAGGGGGGGACGGACAGTGGGAGAGGGCTGGGAAGCGTTTTACTTTTGTGAAGACGCTCTTAATGTGTCGGATTGTTGCCTTTTCTTTCATGGTCTATGTTTTTTCTTTAATGTTTCAAGTATTCTCTCTTTTTCTCCCCTCTTCTCTTCTCTCTCTCTCTCTCTCTTTTCCCCTCTCTCTCCTCTCTCTCCCCCTTCTCTTCCCCTCTCTCTCCCCTCTCTCTTCTGTATTGGTGTGTGTTATAATGTTTTTGTTTTATTTTTGTGTATGTGCGCCATTTTGCTGTGCTGTTTATAAATAATTATATGTGTGTGGGTGGTGTGTGTTTTTTTGGGGGGGGGGTTTTTGGGGTGTGTGTTGTGTGTGTTGGTGTGTGTGTTGTGTGTGTGTGTGTGGGGGTGTGTGTGTGGGGGTGCGGGCGTCGTGCGTTGTGTGTGTGTGTGTGGTGTGTGTGTGTGTTGTGTGTGTGTGTGTGGGTTGTGTTGTGTGTGTGTGTGTACGGTGTGTGTTTTCTGGTGGTGTGGGTGTGTGTGTGTATGTGTGTGGGTGTGTGTGTGGTGTGTGTGTGCGTGCGTGCGGTGCGTGGGGGGTTGTATGTACATGTGTTGTTTGGTGTGAGTTTGTGTAGCTAGTGTTTCATTTGTGTGTATTTAAACGGTGTGAGAGCTTTTCAATGGTTTTGCTTTCTTTTATTTTAATACGCCCAGTGGTGTTCCAGGGGTCCCGCTCTACAAATTTCGCAAGGGCTGTTTACGTCCCCAGCCGTTTCTACTGTTCTGTACTTAAAATTATTTCAAAAACAAAAAAAAAGTCACCACTCAGTGCGATGCTGTTGACAAAAAAACAAGAAGAACATCACCCATGGCTTGTTTGTTAATAAGGGCCCTTATTATATTGCACATCTACCACAGGCAAACAACTGACAAATTCACGGCACCCCAAACACCTGATGGGATTCTGCGTAATGGCCCCAGCTTATTGAAAAGATGTTTATCTTTCGCTCCCTGTTTTCATTTTCCCTGCTTTGAAATAACAAACTGGGGGCCGTGTGAAGTAGTGCAGAGATGGGGTTCCCCGTCCGGGCCTCGGGGGAAAAGGAGGGGGGGGCGAAATTTTCACTTTTTTTAAGTGGAAGGGTTTTGTGGGGAAAAGGTTTTTTTAAAAACTCCAGCAAAAGGACTTCACTCACCCACTTTTAAACCCTTTCAAACACAAAAAGTGAAGGGTTGTGAAGTGAGGATGGGGTAAGGAGATGAAAGAGCCCCAGCAAACAGGGGGAAGAGTTGCTAAAAAACAGAAAATGTGATTCAATGGTGTTAATACTGTTCTGAAAACAGCAAAAATGAAATCTAAACGGAACTTCACACAAATGAAACACCACCCCTTTTTTTTTTTTTCGGGAATTTTTGTTTATATTTGATGAAGCCCAATGCATTGTCTATTGAATAGTATTTTTGTGAATTTTTTTAGCGCACACTTTCCCCTTTTATCCTTTAAGATCAATATCACACCACGACTCAAAAAATAAACAAGACCTTTTCACTTTTGGGTGCAGACGCTGCCTCCAAGGTCAAACATCCTGCAAGCACGTGAGACTTTTGAGGGACGGGGCTTTAAACAGAGTGTGTGGCCCCTTTTTGGGAAATCCACCCGAAATGAACATCCAAACAAATCTATCCACTTTGAAAGATGGAGATATACCCCAAAAAAAACTACCCACTTTAAAAGATGGAGATATACCCAAAAACAAAATCTATCCATTTTGAAAGATGGAGAATACCCAAACAAATCTACCATTTTAAAAAGAGGGGAAAAATTTACCCCAAACAAATCTACCCACTTTGAAAGTGGAGATTACTCCAAAAAAAATTATCCACTTTGAAAAGGATGGAGATATACCCCAAAAAAATCACCCATTTAAAGTGGGGATAATCCAAACAAACTTGCCATTGAAAGGGGGAAAATGCTTTTTTTGGGTCGGGGTGTGCCCGGGAACACACACATACGTCACGGAAAAGTGCTTGTTAGTTTTTGGCACGGCCACACAAATCGGGCGGGGAATTCAAAATGCCTTTAAAAAGAGGTCGGGAGAATGAAAAACAGAGCGAACATCGGGGTGTTACGGAATATGGGGTGACAGCAAAGGGTCTGAAAGCGGGGGGTTGGTAGGATTATATTTCATGGGTGTTGTAAAAAAGTCAGTGCAATGGACATGTTTAGGTAAAATTTTTCACCCTGCATGTATCATTCCTCTTTTGCATCAAGGGTAACACTGAGAGGGGACTGTTTCATTACAATTTGTGGAGGGGCACACGTAAGGGTAGTTTTTACGAGAAAGGGCAAAATTCAAAGAAAAAAAAAATATCAATGAATCTTAGCGAGGGTTTACACTCCCAGCAAGACAGCAGACAGCCCGACAAAGACGCAGACAGACAGATAGATGATGAAGATGAAGAAATAATAGATAATAGAAGAAAATAGATAGATAGATAATAATGGATGGATGGATGGATGGATGATGGATGGATGGATGGATGGATGGAGGAGGATGGAAGATAGATAGATGATAGATAGAAGATAGTGATAGATAATAGATAGATGATAATAGATGGATGATAATAGAGATGTAGAGTTGAGACCCAGCTTAAACTGAGGACGTTTTTCTTATTTTCTTTTTTATGGGGGGACGTCATAGTACAAACCCCACCACAGGAATGCACAAAATAGGGAAAGACAAACGACCTGTCAATAAAACATTCAGCACACAGAAAGTATGCCCTTCCCCCACCCTAATCCCCCCCCCCCTTCCTTCTTCTTTTACTCTTTTACATGAGCCAGTCTTATGATAGAGGGAAACGTTAGTCTCCCCGTTTCCCCCCCTACTTTTGCTTATACACCCAGTGCAGTACACACATCACACATGGCCATGCAAGCCCATGCAAGCCCCAAAAACAAAACAACCAACCACACCCCACACACACACCACACCACACACAACACAACACCACACAACAAACCACAACCCCCACACACACACACACACACCACACACACACACACACACCACACACACAACACACACAACACAAACACCCACGCACCCCCCAACACACAAAACAACACACACACACAACACACACCACACCCCACACACAAAATGAAAAAACAGAGTAAATGAATAAACAACAACCCAAAAAATTTAATAACCAACAAAAAAAAACCAGCTCACAAAACAAACAAATAGATATGGGTTAAAAAAAAGGCACCAAGAAAAAGAAAAGAATGAGTGGAAAGGGAAAAAGATCAATAATCTTTGGTGAGAGAGGGAGAGAGAGAGGGAGAGAGAGAGAGAGAGAGAGAGAGAAAAAAGAGGAAAGAGGAGAATAGAGAGAGGAGGGAAAAAGGGGAAAAAGAGAAAATGTTGATTAGATGGTTTTCCATTTTGGATTACCCCGAAATGTTGTTGGGCGGGAAAAAAGCCCAAAAAAGACGGGAGGTTTAGATGAAAAATAAAAATTTGCCGGGCCCGAAGAAAAAGGATGAGGATGTCCCCCCGGCCGGTCGGCTTAAACGCGGCCAACGAAGATGTGCCGTTGAACCATGAAAAAAAGTAAAAAGTTTGGGGGTTTTTTGGGGGAGAGGCGAAAAAACGTGTTTTTTTTTGGCCCGATTTTATTGCGGGCTGGGAAACAATGGGCAACCATGAGAAGAATGAAATGCGGGGAATATACTGGTAACAAGGAAGAGGTAGGGGTGGGGAATAAACTGTGTTAAAACCAAAATGAAAAAATGTGATTGCGGGGGAAACAAACTGGAAAATGAGAAAAATTTTGGAGCTGTTGGAAAAAGGTAACCCTGAAAAGTAGGAGCGGCTGTGGAATAAACTTGAAATGGGGTAAGAGGTTTCTGGGAATATCATGTGAACAAGAGAAGTATGTGTATTGGGGTGAAAAATCAATGTTTTACCATTGGGTTTGTTATTTGTGTAATACCGGTATCTATGGTTGTTATTGCGGCTGGGAAACAAAGGAAAAAAAAAAGAGGTTTCGGCTTTAATTCAAATGTGAACCCAAAAATTTAGGGGTGCTGTGGGTATCAAAAGTGTAAAATGAGGTATTGTTTGGTGCTTGGAATTTAACGTTTTAAAAATTGAAATTTTTTTTGCGTGCTGTGAAATCAAAATTTAACCCCAAAAGTTTGTTTGGGGTGGTTAAAAGGTCTGATAAAATGGTTTACGTGCTGTGGAATATCAACGTGAACCCTATGAAATTGGTATTCGTGCTGTGGGAAAACAACTGTGTAAACCCTGATGAAGTAGTGTATTGCGTGTGTGGAATATCAAAATGTTTTTTAACCCCGATGAAGATGTGATTGCGTGCTGTGGAAACAACTGTGTAACCTGATAAAATGTGTTTTGCGTCTGTGGAATTTCAAGTGTACCTGATGAGTATGTGGTTTTGGTGTGTGGGGTACCTGTGTAACCGATAGTATGTTATTTTCGTCTGTGGAATAACAACTGTGAACCATGATGAAGTTGTGTATTGGTGCTGTGGAAATCACTGGTAAACCCTGATGAAGTTTGGTATGCGTGCTGTGGAATATCAAAGTTAACCCCGATGAAATAGGTTTGGTGCGTGGAAAATTAACTGGTAACCATGATGAAGTAAGGATTGCGTGCGTGGAAAACAACGTGTAACCCTTGAAATTGTGTATTGCGTGCTGTGGAAAACAACTGTGAACCATGAAGAAAGTGTATGCGTGCTGTGGAATACAATTGTAACCAGAGAAGTATGTGTATTGCTGCGTGGAATATCAAATGTGAACCCTGTTAAGTTGTGTTTGCGGCTGTGGAATATCACTGTGTAACATGATGAAGTAGTGTATTGGTGTTGGAAAATCAAAGTGTAACCTGAAAGTTTTGTTTTTCGTGCTGTGGAATTTTCAATTGTAACCATGATGAAGTTGTGTATGCGTGCTGTGGAATTTTCAACTGTGTAAACCCTGATGAAGTATGTGTATTGAGTGCGGGGAATATAACGGTAACCTGTTAAGTATGTGTATTGCGTGCTGTGGAAAAACAACTGTGTAACCATGATGAAGTATGTTTGCGTGTGTGGAAAATTTAACTTGTAACCCTGAGAAGTATATTGGGCTGTGGAAAATCAACTGTGTAACCTGATGAAGTATGTGTATTGCGTGTGTGGAATTCAACGTGTAAAACATGAGAAGTATGTGTTTGCGTGTGTGGAATATCAATGGTAACCATGAGAAGTATGGTTTTGCGTGTGTGGAATATCAACTGTGTAAACCCTGAAAGTATGTGTATTTCGTCTGTGGGGAAAATAACTGGTAACCTGATGAAAAATTTTTGTATTGCGTGCTGGGAATATCCTTGGTAACCATGTGAAATATGTGGGGGGTGATTATTCCGGGGCATGAGGGGGGTTGTGTTTGTGTGTGTTTGTGTGTTTGGGTTTTGGGGTTTGGTGTGTGGTTTGTTCGGGATGGGGGTTTTCGTGCGTGGTTCTGGTCCTGGGGTGGGGGTGGGGGCGGGCCGTGCTGTGGTTGGGGGTGCGGGGGTTTTTGTGTGTGGTTGGTGTGGGGTGTGTTGTGTGTGTGTGTGGTGTTTGGTGGTGTGGTTTGTGTTGTGGTGTGTTTGGTGTGTTGGTTTTGTGTTTTTTGTTAAGTAATGCGGGAACCCCTTTCAAAATTTTGCGTACTGTTTTTATTCTGCTAAAAACAACTTGTACCTTTTGAATTTTGGTATTCGGCTTGTTCATTTTGCTCCCCGTTGTGTATGGGTTTTTGGGATTCCTTCTGTAACCCGTATTATTTTTTTTCGTGACACGCCTACCAGGAAGAAGTTTCAAATTCAAACGGAAACAGAAGAAAAATGGGGAGACGGAACTACCCCCGATGGGAGGGGAGTTTTTGGGGTGGTTTTTTTAAAATTTGGGGGGAAAGGTTGGGTGTTGGTTGTGGTTTTGGGTGTTCTTCCTCACACTAAATTGGGCCCATTCGTGCTCGTAGTTTGTCGCCCGCCCGCGTCTGGCGGGCTTTTTTCCTTATTTTTTCTTTTGGGAAGGTTCTGGTGGGGCGGTGTTTTTTGGGTTTTTGTTTTGTTGTGTGTTATGTTTTGGCTTGTTGGTGGAGGTGGGGGCCCGTCCGAGGGGGCAGAAGGAGAATTTGCAAAAAAGGGGGAAAAAAGGTTCGGGTTTTGTAACGCATAAAATTTAGATTTGTTCCCCTTTTCTAATTTTATTGTTTTTTCTGGTTCCCCCCCTTTTTGTTTTTTTTTCTCTCTTGTCTGTCTGTCTGTCTGTCTGTCTGTCTGTCTGTCTGTCTGTCTGTCTCTCTCTCTCTCCTCTCACTCTCTATCTCTCTCTCTCTCTCTCTTCACTCTCTCCTCTCCTCCTCTCTCTCCTCTCTTTATCTTCATCAGCGAAACCCTTAGCTTCAAACGACTTCTACACCTAAAAAGTAAGGGTGTAGAATGTTCTGGATAGAAGTTAAGCGAAAAAGAAACCCTTCCCTTTTGGTTGGATTCTGCAAACAAAAACCATCTGAAAGGTAAAACTGGGTCGACAAATTTATTCCCTGATGGATGCGCCACGGGGAAATCCAAGGAAATTTTTTACCCGGAGAACCCAAGACCTTTAAAGCCCCAAAATCAATGGACGAAGCATTCAATTTTTTTTAAATTCTGCATCAACTCATCAAATCCCCCAACGGGTCCCCCCCAAATCAGACACTTATCGACCATATTATTTTTCAGATAAAACTAACATGCAGAAGCCTGTGTCCCTGTTCTAAACTGTAGGATCATTCCCCGTGTGTTCCATGGCCCAAAAAAGGAGAAAAAAAATTCCCCCAAAAAGGGACACAAGACAATAACCTCCCGTTGCTTTAAAACTTTAAAACCAAGTTTTTCTACATGACTTGCTTAGCTCAAATCTTTTTCACCGTTTAAAACAAAATATCCAGATGGCGTGGAATTTTGGATCAGAACATTTACAAAAAATAATAAAAAACCCGCCCCTCTAAAAACGAATAGAGTAGAATAACCCAACCGGCATGGTACACTAAAGGTACAGGGGGCAGGTTATTTAGAGATCTGCTTAAAAAAACATGGCTTGAAGAGGAATTAGAATTGAAAAAATCAAAAATTTCAAGAAGCGCAGGAAAAAAAATCGAAATAATCGAGAACAAATTTCTCAAATAAAGAAACCAAAAATTTGGGTATGGAGAGTTTTATTAAACGAGCTTACAAAAAATCATTTTCTTAAAAATAATAAAATTTAAAGCATCCTGTCGAACAATGAACACCCTTTTTGCATAAGCCAATAAATTTTGGGCCGGTTTTTTAAAGTCAACGCCTTAAAAAATAAAACATATTCCCATGATAAAAACACACGTTGAATTTTAATTCCCCAAAAAAAATTTTTTAGAAGTCTATCACACTAAAGCACCTAAAACAGTAAAAAGTACCTGCGGGGTGGTTTGGCCTAGACGGCAAAAATTTCTAAAAAACTATCAGCTCCAGAAATTCGATACTTGAAATATCTTCAATCTAGATCGAAAAAAAATCTTTTTTCCCAAAAGTTTCAAAAAAGAAAAAGTCATTTATCACAAAGCGGTGACAGCTCAGACCCTGCAAACTACGACCCAATCTAATCATTTCCACTCTTTAAAAAATTTTGGGAAAAAAAAAAACACAAAAAAAAAACAAAAACACCATTACACCACCTTAAATACATACCACTTGTTACCCAAGGACAGTCCGGTTTTCCGACCCAACCTTCGCCACCGCTAATAACTGGTTTTAAGACTGGCTAAAACGCATTAACAAAAACAAATATTGTGGGCCCATTTTGTTTTTCAAAAAAGCTTTCATGTATAGACCAAACCTTCTTCTAAAAAATTTAAAAATTTGTAGGTTTTATCCAAAAGAATCTTCGCTTTTTCACTCATATCCACAATAGGCAAAATGTGTGAAAATTTAAATACAACCTTCTCTTCATTTAAAACATTTTCCTATGGGCCCCCAAAGGTCTTTTGGGTCCCTTATTATTCACAATTTTACTCATGATCTCCCCTACTATCACATCCACCTGGAACGTTTTTTCTTTTTGAACAACAAACCAACAAAACATTCTGTGTTACTGTTTTGCACAAACTTTACAAGAAAAATGGAATGTCTCTGAAAAGGACTGAACTAAATCACATGTTCGCTTCACCCTCAAAAACCCCAAACCATCTTATCCAACCCGGCAAAAAAAAAAACAAAAAATTTTTACTCTTAAGTTTCCTCCTGTACTTTAAAAGTGAACCCGTTAAAGTTTTCATGCTCAAAGGTAGGAATAACCCTTGATAACAATATGGCTGGCGCTCACTGATTTTACTTGCAAAAAACTTTACAGAAAGTTTACAACTCCCAAAATAAACGTTCCTGACCTGCATTACGCAAGTCTTTTTCCTCCTATTCAATCATCATAGATATGGATCACCCTTTTGGGCTGGCTAGCGCTAACCCCTCTCAAACCCTTGTTAAGCCTCACAACGAGCACTCAAAATTTTTCCTCCTAAAAAACAGTAGGTCTTTGGACTCGGGCTATAAAAAGATTTTAAGTTTCTCCCCTTAAGCGGATTAGAATACAACAAAGGGGATCATAATGCACAAAATTGTGTTGGGAAGGCACCCCCCAAAAATTGTTCCCAATTCTCAATAAATTTCCCCAAGGACTTACCAAACTCATGTCCCTTTCAAATTGATTATTCAGTTTAACATATTTTGGTTTCCTGCAATGGAACTCGCTCCCCGAATCAACCAA
>CM031601.1:5214804-5219877 GCA_018398815.1 Conus ventricosus
CACCCACTCTAGCATCTTTCTCCCCAACCCTTCTCTTTCTATCTCTCTCTCTATCTCTCTCTCTCTCGCCTCTCTCTTCTCTCTGACTCTCTCTCTCTCCTCTCTCCCTCTCTCTCTCTCCCTCTTCTCCACTCTCTCTCTCTCTATCTGCATGCTTACCCAGCAATACATTCCTTCATTGCGTCTCTCTATCTCTCTCCCTATCTCTCTATCTCTCTCTCTCTCTCTCTATCTCTCTCTCCTTTTTTTTTTTTTTTTTTTCTTTCCATTTTTAAATTTTAATCCGTTTTTGTATTGTAGTTTAGTCACTTTTGATTGCTTCCTTTCGTATCTTTTTATTTTATATTGTTGACCCTAATATGGGCGAGGAATGGATGTAAAAATAGATATTCAGCTGATTATCTATTATTCATTAGATAAATATGTATTTTGTATTGTATTGTCTTGGTACTATATCTCTCTCTCTCTATCTCTCTCTATCTCTCTCTATCTCTCTCTCTCTCTCTCTCTCTCCATATATATATATATTTATATATATATAGATATATTTATATTTTTTTATAAAAAATTTATACAATTATATATATTATATATTTTATGATCAGTTAAATTTAAAATGCCTAAAATAATTTTTTGAGGTATGTGCTCAACCCCTTGGGAATGCAACATTAAAAAGTTATATAAGAGGAGTCTTAAAAATATCTACAAATTTGTTTCAAGCGATGTTGCGCTGTCAATCAGGATATTATTAATTCATCTATCTAGCAATCTGTCTATCTGTTGATGAATTCTTCCGTCGTGTCCCACGGATGAGTATAGCAGGAGTAATCTGCTGATGCGAGTTCATTTGGGAATGAAAAGACCAATTCGTGTGGCACAAAGTCTTTACACAGACGCTGCATCTATATTTCTAGACAATTGTTAAATTTAGATTATTATGAAACAAATTGTTTTTCATTGTACTTTAGTGTTTAGTGCTTTCTTTTCAGCGAATTCATGGTGAACCTCATTGACATGACAATTCGGTAAGATTTCCACTGAACAACAGTGTTTATGTATGATTCAGGTGACGTGGATAGTGAGCATGCGTGCTTCTTTTAGGTGGTAATATTAACACTGACCAGATCAATAGAATGTTTCCCGTTTGTATCTTTTTAGTGGAATATTATAAGCACTGGACAGATCAATGAATGTTCCCGTGTATCTTTAGTGGATAAACACTGACAGATCAATGAATGTTTCCACGTGTAACTTTTTAGTGGATAAACACTGACAGATCAATGAATGTTTCTCGTGATCTTTTAGTGGTTAAAACACTGACTGATAAATGAATGTTTCCCGTGTATCTTTTCGTGGATATAACACTGAAGATCAATGAATGTTTTAGTTTATCTTTTAGTGGTTAAACACTGACAGGATCAATGGAATGTTTCACGTGCCATCTTTTAGGTGGATAAACATGACAGATCAATGAATGTTCCCGTGTATCTTTTAGTGGTTAAACTTGACGATCAATGAATGTTTCCCGTTTACATTTTTAGTGGAATAAGATATATACACTGACAGATCAAGAATGTTTCGTGTATTCTTTTAGTGGAATAATATAATAATAATTGACAGATCAATGAAATGTTTAAACAGTGGCATATTTTAGTGGAATAAACACTGTAAAGATAATGAATGTTTCCCGTGTAATCCTTTTAGTGGAAATAAACACTGACAGATTCAATGGAAGTTTCCCGTGTAATCTTTTAGGGGATATATAAACCACTGAATGATCAATGAATGTTTACCGTGTATCTTTTAGTGGATAAACACTGAAAGATCAATGAAAGTTTCCGTGCATTTTTAGTGGATAAACACTGACAGATCAATGAATGTTTTCACGTGTATCTTTTGTGGATTAACACTGGACAGGATCCATGAAATTGTTTTCCGTGCATACTTATTTAGTGGATAAACACCTGACAGA
Organism: Conus ventricosus; assembly: GCA_018398815.1. Classification (NCBI taxonomy): domain Eukaryota; kingdom Metazoa; phylum Mollusca; class Gastropoda; order Neogastropoda; family Conidae; genus Conus; species Conus ventricosus. Next base: position 5,216,777 of record CM031601.1, read on the forward strand.
ATCAATGAATGTTTCCACGGTATTTATAGTGGAATAACACTGAAGATCATGATGTTTCCGTGTATCTTTTAGTGGATAAAACACTGACGGATAATGAATGTTTACCGTTTGTATTCGTTTAGTGGATAAACAATGACAGTTCAAATGAATGTTTACGTGCATCCTTTAGTGGATAAACAACTGACAGATCAATTGAATGTTTCTCGTGTATCTTTTGAGTGGATAAACACTGACAGATCAATGAATGTTTCCCGTGTATCTTTTAGTGGATAAAAACTGACAGATATCATTGAATGTTTCACGTGTATCTTTTAGTGGTATATAATCATGACAGATCAATGAGTGTTTCAAGTGTATCTATTAGTGGAATAACACTGACAGATCAATAATGTTTCCCGTGTTGTATCTTTTAGTGGATAAACAATGACAGATCAATATGAATGTTTTCACGTGTATCTTTTTAGTGGATATAAACACTGACAGATCTATGAATGTTTACGTGTATCATTTAGTGGATATAACACTGAAGATCAATGTAGTTTCGTGTATTTTTAGTGGATTACACACTGACAGATCAATCGAATGTTTCCCGTGTTGTATCTTTTAGTGGATAAACATGACAGATCAAGGAATGTTCCCGTGTATCGTTTTAGTGGATAAACTCTGACAGTAATGAATGTATTCCGTGTATCTTTTAGTGGATAAAACACTGACAGGATCAATGAATGTTTCCCATGCATCATTTTTAGTGGATAATAAACAAATGACAGAATCAATGAAATTTTTCCCGTTGTATCTTTTATTTAGGGAATATAAACAATGTACAGATCAAGGAATGTTTACTGCTATCTTTTTAGTGGAAATAAACAATGACAGATCAATGAACGTTTCCCGTGCATATTTTAGGGGATTAAACAATGACAGATCAATGAAATGTTTCAAGTTGTATCTTTTAACGTGGAAATAAAACACTGACAGATCAATGAATGTTTCCAGTGCATCTTTTAGTGGATAAACACAGACAGTCAATGATGTTTCAATTGTATCTTTTAGTGGATATATAACACTGACAGATCATTGAACGTTTCACATGTATCTTTTAGTGGATAAAACTGACAGTTCAATGAATGTTTCCCATGTTATCTTATAGTGGATAAAACACTGACTGTTCAATGAAATGTTTCCGTGTTTCTTTTAGTGGATAAACACTGACAAGATCAATGAATGTTTCCCGTGTATCTTTTAGTGGATAACACTGACAGATTCAATGATGTTTCCGTGTGTTATTTTAGTGGATTAACACTGACAGTCAATGAATGTTTCCCGTGTATCTTTTAGTGGATAAACACAGACAGATCAATGAATGTTTTCCCGTGTATCTTTTAGTGGATAAACATGACAGATCAATGAATGTATTCCGTGCATTTTTAGAGGATAAACATGACAGATCAATGAATGTTTCAGTGTATATTTTAGGTGGATAAACATGACAGTCAATGAATGTTTTTCCAGAGCATTTTTAGTGGGATAACACTGACAGATACAATGATGTTTCAATTGTATCTTTTAGTGGATAAACACTGAAAGATAAATGAAGTTACCCGTTGTATCTTGAAGTGGATAAACATGACAGATCAATGAACGTTTCCGTGTATCTTTTGTGGATAACACTGGACAGATCCAATGAACGTTTCCCGTGTATCTTGTTAGTGGATAAACACTGACAGATCAATGAATGTTTCCAGTGTATCTTGGTTTTTAGTGGAATAAACACTGACAGATCAAGAATGTTTCCGTGTATCTTGTTGTGGATAAAACCACTGACAGATCAATGATCGTATTCCCGTGTATCTTTGTAGTGGATAATAAAACACTGACAGATCAATGAATGTTTCCGTGTAACTTTTAGTGTATAAAACACTGACCGATCAATGAATGGATTCCACGTGTATTCTTTTAGTGGATAAACTCGACTGATCATGAATGTTTCCCGTGTGTGTATCTTTAGTGATAAACACGAAAAGATCAATGAATGTTTCACGTGTATCTTTTAGTGGATAAACACTGACAGATCATATGAATGTTTACGTGTATCTATTTAGTGGTAAACCCGACAGATCAATGAAGTTTTCCAGTGCATCTTTTAGTGGATAAACTCTGACAGATCAATGAATGTTTCACGTGTATATTTTAGTGGATAAACACTGACAGATCAATGAATGTTTCACGTGCATCTTTTAGTGGATAAACACTGACAATCAATGAACGTTTCCCGTGTATCTTGTGGTGGATAAACACTGACAGATCAATGAACGTTTCCCATGTATCTTTTAGTGGATAAACACTGACAGATCAATGAATGTTTCCCTTGTATCTTTTAGTGGATAAACACTGACAGATCAATGAATGTTCCCGTGTATCTTTAGTGGATAAACACTGACAGATCAATGAACGTTCCCGTGTATCTTGTAGTGGATAAACACCGACAGATCAATGAATGTTTCCCGTGCATCTTTTAGTGGATAAACACTGACAGATCAATGAACGTTTCCCATGTATCTTTTAGTGGATAACACTGACAGATCAATGAACGTTCCCGTGTATCTTGTAGTGGATAAACACTGACAGATCAATGAATGTTTCCCGTGTATCTTTTAGTGGATAAACACTGACAGATCAATGAACGTTTCCCGTGTATCTTTTGCAAATTCATGATTAATGATGGTCTGATTCTTGCTTGCTTGGTATAATGTACCTGCCCTATGATATTACGGCTACCAAGCTATTGTCATTAAAGTTTACTTGTCATTGTATTCTGTCATTTGTCGTATCTATCTATCTGTCTGTCTGTCTATCTGTCTATCTATCTATCTATCTATCTGTCTATCTATCTATCTATCTATCTATCTATCTATCTATCTATCTATCTCTGTGTGTGCATGTGCATGTGTGTGTGTGTGTGTGTGCCTGTGTGTGTGGATGCTAACATGCGTGCGTGCGTACATGCGCGTGTGTATGTCCATGCGGTGTGTGTGTGTGTATGTGTGTGTGTGTGGTGCTTGTGGTGTGTGTGTGTGGTGTTGTGTGTGTGTGTTGTGGGG
>CM031601.1:5224977-5227477 GCA_018398815.1 Conus ventricosus
AAAATGGAAATTACCTCTCTGGAAAGAAAGCAGCAGACCACTTCATAGACGTCTATGAAAACATCAGCAATCTGGAAGTCCCTCCTGAACATAGAGCTGCAGTGCACAGGGCCCAAGGTTGAACTTCATGAGAAAGAGCCCCAAGAGGAAGTCATGACCACAGCTTTCACAGAGAAAGAGCTGGAGGAAGCGTTGCAGAGCCTCAACCTGAAGAAGTCACCTGGGCCAGATGGAATCACCAATGAAATGATTCTGCATCTTGGGATGAAGAGCAAGGCAGTCCTTCTAACAATTTTTAACTCCAGCTGGAAGACAGGATCAGTACCACAGTGTTGGAGGAAGCAGACATGATCCCCATTCACAAAAAGGGAAAGGACAAGTCGAAGGCTGACAGCTACAGACCCATCAGCCTTACAAGCTGCTTAGGAAAGCTGATGGAGAGACTTGTCAACACAAGGCTCGTCTGGCACCTTGAGAGCATCAGCTGCTGAGCCCTGAACAGGCGGGCTTCCGCCAACACAGATCAACAGAAGACCAGATCATATTCATCACGCAAAGCATTGGGGACGCCTTCCAAGAAAAGAAGAACACGCTTGCTGTCTGGATTGACATGGAGAAGGCGTTCGACAAAGTCTGGAAGGACGGACTCAGGCTTAAACTACGGCGATGTGGTGTGTCTGGGGGGATGTACACCTGGACCACCAGTACCTACACAACCGCCAAGCCCGAGTAAAGATTCAGGGCCAAAAGAGCAAGAAGAAGGTGCTGAGACAGGGAGTACCACAAGGAGGAGTCCCTTTCGCCAACGCTGTTTCCTCATCTTTATAGATGACATTGTCAGAGATCTGCCAAGAGGGGTCAGAGGAGCGATCTACGCAGATGACCTGGTGCTATGGTGCTCCGAAGAGTACACCACTACAGCACAGGTACGCCTCCAAACTGCGCTCAATAAGATCAGCGACTGGACCAAGGAATGGCTTGTCTCTGTCAACTCAAGCAAAACAACCACACAGTCTTCAGCCTATCCAGCAAGAAGCAAGAGGCGAAGCTGACTCTGAACAGCCAAAGACTTGCAGAGGAACCCACACCTACCTACCTGGGAGTGACCTTTGACCGCAGGCTCACTTGGAAACAGCAGATCACCAGATGATGTAGTAGGGCCAAGCTGAGACTGGCGATCATGAGGAAACTTGCAGGAACGACTGGGGCTGACGAATGTATCCGAAGAGACTCTACACAGGAGGTCCGACCTGTAGTTGAGTACGGGACATCAGCATGGGCATCAGCTGCAAAGTCAAACCTTGACCATCTCAACAAGATACAGAACCAAGCTCAGCGTGTCATAACTGGCGCCATGAGATCCATCCCAATTCTGAAGATGGAGGAGACCACTGGGCTGCAGTCATTGGAGGACAGAAGGGACACAAAGATCCTCATCCAGGCAGCAAAATTCCAAACGCCTTGAAAACCATCCAATGAACGACAGAATGAGCAGACCCACCAAGAGCCGGCTGAAAAAGGCAGCTTCATCCACCAGTCAAGACGCCCTTGAAAGACAGATCCCAGTCTGATGGAACAAGAAGCAAGCTTATCGCGGCAAATGTCACCCACCCGTCTTGGAAGAGGCAGGTGTTCCCAACAGTCGTCACCAGCATTCCCGGAGTGGAGAAGAGAGGAACACAGTCAGACACCCAAAGGAAAGCCCTGGCCATGGAGTACATCTGCAACCAGTATCCCCAGAGACTGGACCCATGTCTTCACAGATGGCTCCGCCACAGAAAGCAACGAGGGATGGTGGAGCTGGAATCTTCCCTCCGATACAAAGACGGAGATGAAGAAATTGCAATCCCAACAGGAAAATACTCCACCAACTTCCGAGCTGAGCGAGAAGCCCTCTGTGAGGCAGCCACAACAGTTTTGCAGAACTCCAAAAGAACAACAGGGCAGGTGGTGGTGTTCTCAGACGCTCTCTCCGTACTCCAAGCCCTCAAGAATTCCCGCTGCAAAGAACAGAACCATCTACTTCAGCCCTTGTTGCCCTGAGTGCCAGAGTGGAGAAGGTGGTGATACAATGGGTACCAGCACACTGTGGTATCGGAGGCAACGAAAAAGCGGATATTCTGGCAAAAGATGGTGCACAGAAGGAGCAGGCCAACAACCTGGTGTCATATGACGAAATCAAGACAATCATCAAGGCACAGCAAGGAAAAAAGTGGCACCTCCAGCACCCCAAACACAACCCAGAAGACAAATACCATTGCTGGGACACGGGAACAGGTCAAGATCTTCCGCCTGAGGACTGGACACAATCGCCTGCACCACCACATGCACACAAATTTGGCATTGGACAGAGTGGAGAGTGCCCTTGTGGTGAGGGACTAATGACAACAGATCACATCCTTCAAGACTGTATGACGCATGCAGCATCCAGAAGGAAGTACTGGCCAACACCGACAGCAGTGGAAGCCAAGTTGTACGGCACCTTGGAGGAGCTGCGGTG
>CM031601.1:5241255-5251255 GCA_018398815.1 Conus ventricosus
GTCAGCCTTCGACTTGCCTTTTCCCCTTTTTTGAAGGGGGTTCAGTCTGCTTCCCCCAACATGTGGGAAGCCTGTTTTCCCATGGATTTTAAAAAATTTTTGGGAAGGACTCCCTTGCTTTTCACCCAAGATCCCGAAAAATTTCTTTGGTGATTCCATCGGGCCCCCAGGGACTTCTTCGGGTTGACCCGGGGAAAACCCCTTCCCCCCAAAGCTTTTTCCCCCTGGGAAAAAAGCTTTTGGTCATGACTTCCTCTTGGGGCTCTTTCCCCATGAATTTCACCTTGGGCCCTGTGCACTGCAGCTCTATTTTCAGGAGGACTTCCAGTTTGGGCTGATGTTTTCATAGACGTCTATGAAGTGGTCTCCCTGCTTTCTTTCCAAGAGGGTAATTTCCATTTTCTTTTTGTTATGGGGGAATAGGGTTTGTTTTTTGGGAACTGGGGTTCTAGCCAGTTTTCCCCGCTTGCTGCCATCCTTTCAAAATTCAGGCTTTCAGTTTTCTCTTTGCCAGGGTTTTCCTTGGGACTTGGGGGGAGGAAAAGCTTGGGATTTTGGCCCGTTTTCTTTTTTTCAGCGCTAAGTTTGTTCTCCGTGAAGGCTTTCTTTTTCTGCTCGGGCCCCCCGGCCCTTTCCCTAAAAAGCACTTCCAGATTCTGAAGTTTCCCCTGTTTCCCGTAGGGCCCTTTTAGTTTTTGGTGCTCCCTTGGGATGGGGTTCTGTAGCAGCTTTCAAAAACGGCCTTTTTGAATCTTGAACCATCTTGTTTGGGTCCTTCTGCCTAATGTTTATTGGCCCTTTTTGGATGGTCCCGTTTAGGGGCTCGAAAAAGGGGTCCAAAACCCCCTTTTTTTTAAATTTCCGCGGGGGAAAACCCCCTTTGCTTGAGGACCCCGCCCAAGTTGAGGTTTTAAAAGAGTTTTTTACGGGGTTTTGGTCACTTCCTCCAAGCTGGTTGAGGACTGTTCTTTTGGTCTGACAAACAATCATTGAAAGGGAAAAACTAGATCTGGGGGGTTGACGTGGTCATCCAGCGTCTAGGTAGAAGGTTGGGGGTTTATCACTTTTTGGGTTTACGAATGAAGGAAAGTGTGTCAACCCCCCAATTCCCCCAACTTTTTTCGCCTCTCTTGGCCCCTCTCGTCATAGCCCCTTTTCTTTCACTGTTTTTAAAAACACCCCCCACCACACAGTTTTTTGGGCTGGGATGTTCCTTTTTATGTGAGGGGAAAAATCACGATCTTGAGGGCAATTGACTTGTAGCCTGATGTTGTGGTTTTTTAAGGGCTATAATTTAAACCCCCTTGGGAAACTCGGGCCCGTTGATTGGGGTTGATCTTGAGTTTTTTGTGTGGGGAGGGAAATTTCCCCCCAAGTTTAAACACCCCTCCTTTTTTCTTCTTTCCCTTTCCTCCTTTCCCAAAATGATGGTCCCCGTAACCCCCTCACTTGAAACGATGGTTTTTCGGGGCAAATGTGGGCTTTGGCCCCAGCAAAATCAATATTTTTTTTGGGATCCTTTCTTTCAAGGCCAAAATTTCTTCCAACCCCTTCTTTATTCCAAATGGGAATTTTTTGAGCATTTTGGGCGTATTGTTTGCTTGGACCGCGGAGGGTTGAGGCTCCTTCTTCCCCGCATAGGCTTTCGGGGAAATTTTCCCTTGGGCCGGCCAAACCCACTGCTTGGGATGGGCCCCTTTGAGCATAGGGGCCCGGGTCCCGGGCCTCCCCGGCGGGTCTCCAAAGGTTTGAGCGCCACATGAAAATTTTTGTGGACTGCATCATCATGGGAAAACGTTTTGATGCGTGGGATCGGGTTTTTGTTTGCGCCAGTGGCCCGATACCTCCCTCTTCAGCTGGAGTTTTTTTTTTGGGGTGCCCCACCCTTTTCTCATGGCCCGTATGTCCTACCCTGTGGCAAAGGGGGGGTTGTTTTTCCGGGGTCCCCCCCCGTGGCTAGAAAAATTTTAACCGGGGCCCCCTTGAAACCCCATGATGGGGCCCTTTTAGGGAAAATGGTGGGGTTTTTTAGTGAGGACAAAAGTGCCCCCTGTTTACCCCCCCCCTCCTGGTAGGAAAAATCGCCAAATTGGGCCGGGACTGCTTTTTTCGCAGCTAACCCCCATATCTGAGGGGGGGTTCCCTTTTCCCCAAATGGGGGCCCCCCGGGGTTTGGGGGTGGTCGCCCCCCCTACTGAATTTGGGGTATTATTTTTATTTTTTTATTATTTTTATTATTTTTATTATTTTTATTTTACTTTTATTATTTTTATCATTGTCATTATTGTTTTTTATCATTATTACTTTACAAAAATCATTATCATTATTATTATTACTATTATCTTATTTTTGTTGTTTTTAATTTTTTAAAATTTTTATTATTTTATTAATATTATTTACTATTATTTTTTATTTTATTACTTTATCACTTTTATTTTTGTGAAATTTTTATTATCATTACTTTTCTAGGTCCCAAGGGGCCCTTTGGGGTTATCTCTTTTTTTTCGACCACAGCCAGAGGAGGGAAAAAAAAAAAAATCATCAGACAGACAGCTAACAGACAGACAACAGACAGAGGACGTCAACTCAAAAAACAAGCGGAATCTTTAAACAGACAGACGACGAAAACAGGGGGGAGGGAAACCGACATTCCCCATTATTTTTTTAGGGGGCCCCCTTTTCCCCCAGCGGAGCCATTCACCCTTTTGGTAACCCCCCATGGGGAAATTGGGTAATTTTAAACCGTCCCAAAAAAAAGGGGGTGGAGGGGAAAAGAAAGAAAGAAAGAAAGGGGGGGAAAAAAAACAAAACGCACGGGCGCGCGCGCGCGCACACACACCCAACACCACACACCAACACACACACAACACACACACACACACACCACACACCCCAACGTTTTTCCCAAAGTCTTTCCCTTTAACGATGCTAAAGTCGCACCGGGGTCCCCTAAACCCCGTTTGCCTCTCTCTTTTCTCTCTCTCTCCTCTCTCTCCCCTCTCCCCCTCTCTTTCTCTCTCTCTCTTCTCTCTCTCTCCTCTCCTTTTTCTTTTCTCCCCTCTCACTCTCCCCCTCTCTTTCTCCCCTCTCCTTTTCCCCCTCTCTCTCTCTCTCTCCAGAACCCCTCCCTTTTCACCCACCTTCCATCCGCTTCCCAACCCCCTTTTTTCCCCCCACACTCTGCGAGGGTACAAAAAAAAAGAAAAAAAAAAAAAAAAAGAAAACAAAATACATTGGAAAAACGCGGAATCAACTGTCAAAACGCCCCCCCCCCCCCTTTTTTTTTTTTTTTTTTTTTTTTTTTAAACAATGCACTCGCATGAAGCAGAAAAGTATCGTTGGCGAGTTTGAATCCAATATGGTAAAATAGCGTGACCAGCTTTCCGGTTCCTTTTTTTTTTTTTTCTTTTTTTTTTCTTTTTTTTTTTGTGTGGTATAAATGTATTGATGAGATCAGTCAGTGAGACTGGTGGTCTGACCTCTTTTGTAGAGAGGTCAGAGGAAGTTGTTGATTTCCGAAGAAGATTAGTATCTTCACAGTGTCGTTGTTTTTTTGTTGTTTTTTTCTTCAGACAATCGTCAAAAGCCACACAAAGGGTATACTGGGTTACACGGGGTTGTTACTGTTTCGTTTTTTTCCCCTCTGACTAGTTACGTTCGGTCTAGGAGAGGTGGGGGAGGGAGGGGACGGATGGGGGGGGGGGGGGGGGTCTGGACGTGTCTGAACGAGATTGGTTGGTTTGGCGAGAGAATGTAATCGATACAAAGTGTGGCAGTATCATCAGGATCTTCCTTCCGTCCTTCATTTCAGACGAAAAAAAGGAGAGAGAGAGAGAAAGCGAGTGTGTGTGTGTGTGGTGTGTGTGTGTGTGTGTGTGTGTGTGTGTGCACGTGCGTGCGTGCATGCGTGCGTGTTTGTGTGTGTGTGGTGGTGTGTGTGTGTGTGCGTGCGTGCGTGCGTGCGTGCGTGCGTGCGTGCGTGCGTGCATGTGCGTGCGTCTGTGTGTGTGTGTGTGTGTGCGTGCGTGCGTGTTTGCGCGCGCGCGTGTGTGTGTGTGTGTGCGCGCGCGCGCGTGCGCGCTTGCGTGCGTGAAGAATGGGGAAGGAAGGGCACGTATATTAAATAAATTTTGTGTATGTAAATATGTGTATGCGAATGACTCCAAATCACTCATTTATTTGTCGTTAATAGTCATCAACGGAAATACTGACACAAAACCACACCGGCACAGATACATAGAAAACTAAATGAAAAGAAGGTACTTATTAGATTATCATTGTGCATGAAAAAAAGTCTGTGTTTTTTTTCAAATAACTTGGAGATGGGTTTTCTTCGTCAACAAAAGGGGGAAAAGTCTCCTGCAGTTCAGGAATAACAGAATAATCACGCCTCTTCGTGTGGCCTAATTTTCGTTTCCACGAGAAACTTAAAAATGAACTGGATTCGGTAGGTTTCAGAATCAGCTTGTCTGAAAGTGGTTCTGAGAAGGATTGGAGTCAGGTTTCATAACTGTTACTTGGCAACTACACAGAAAGCAGAACCTACCTTAGCACAAGCAGGAAAATCTTAAAATGGGTTGATTGGACCATGTTGGAGACATCCTCCAATAGGGAGGGAAACTCACTAACATATAACTCCTGGGCAGATACCGATATTTCGAAACTTGGTTGTTTCTCCTCAGTGACCGCGGAAAGTGGTAATTTTGACTCCTCTGCCTTTTTCAGTTTTAAGAAGAATGCAATCCCAGAAAAGGCTGGTGTGCAATACCGTAGTATGTTTGTTGAGTTTTCAAAAAAACAACCAAAGGTGCCATCAAAGAAGCAAAAGAAAATCATGAAAGAGAAAAACAAGCTACATATATATATATATATATAAATATATATATATATATATATATATATAATATATATATATAAACAGTCAAAGTAGATAAAAATCCAAACAAACAAGATAAAAATATCCCCAATTTTCGGCTTTATTTGCCTTCGTTAGGGGTACAGACTGTGACAGTAAAAAGCCCGCATTCTCCACCCTCAGATCCTGAACACGAATCACAAATGTATACAGTAGGGAAAAGGCACCTGAATTAAATGTTCTAACTTAAAATAAAACGTTGAATATAAAACATTTCATCAATAGGAAACATAAAATTAGATAGAGTGAAGGGTGAGGGGGCCAAAAGGTGCGGATTGACAATAGGTTGACCATAATTTTGATTGCCACCACAGACCACGATCTTGACATATGCAGCGTGAGAGAGCGAGCGAGAGAGAGAGAGAGAGAGAGAGAGAGAGAGGAGAGAGAGAGAGAGAGACAGAGGCGGCAGGGGGGGGGGGAGGGGGAGGGGGAAATTCCACGTTCGGAAAAGCAGCAAAAGAAAAACTTCCACCATGTGCCTGTTTCATGGGGGATGAAGAAAAGGAGACCACGCACGAGAACCATTATTGTTCTGAGCTCACGTCAATGTGTACATGCTCACAAACACCCAAACGCACGAGCGCCTGCGTAGAACACACACACACACACGAACACACACACACACACACACACACACACACACACGCACACACTAGAGGAGAGAGAGAGAAGAGAGAGAGAGAGAGAGAGAGAGAGAGAGAGAGGACGGGGCAATGATACGAATATTGTAGTTAAAGGGGGTGGGGTGGAAAGAGGGAAGTGGGGAGGGGGAGGGGCGAGAGGGTTGTTTTTGAAGGATGAAGAATGAGCGAGACAACAGACAGACAGGAAGAAGCCTTCTTCCTTGCGCTGAACCCTAAGCGATCTGAAGCGATCAAAGCTAAGTGAATTTTTCGTTGTTTTATTCGTTTATGTAGCACCCGACGAAGATCTAAGAGGTCGAAACGCGTTGTGTTTTGTCTTGTGACTCGTTTGTCCACGTTTCTCTGGGCGGTTCGCTAACATTTATTTAAGATAAGTTTTGTGAAAGCTTTGCACAGTGCCGCTGCATGTATGTAAGGACTAAGGGAAAACGGAAGAAAAGAGAGCGATTGGTTTGATTATGAGTGCGATAACAAGAAAAAGTTGTGAAAAGGTGTCTGAAACGATATCAAAGAACCAAAACCAAAGAATTGAAGAAAGAACATAAAGCAACCGACGTCAGGGAAAGGAAAGACTATAATTCACTGAAAAAAGATAAAGAAAAGACTTTGATGAAAAACGAATTAATAAGTTAAAAACTCTGTTCACGACCCTAAATTGTTCTGGTCCACCATTCGATCGATTAGTAGAAAATCGGTAATTTATAATGAAATCAGCTCGCAACAATGGTATGAACATTTCTATAGTGTATTTAATGGATGTAATAACAATTTTGAAGATTTTCATGCAGATATAGATAGCGAAGAACAAAGTATCCAAATACTGATGAACCACTGTTTAATGACCAGATAACAAGAGATGAGGTCTTGAACAGTATAAAACACATCAAATGTGGAAAAAGTGCTGGACCTGACAAGTAGTTGGAGAAATGTTCAAATGTGCTAACTCTGTTGTAGTTGATTTCTTGGTTTAATCTTTTTTAACTTGGTGTTTGATAAGGGAATCTTTCCAGAATCTTGGTCCAAATCGATAATTGTTCCTCTTCATAAGAAAGGTGATTGTAACAATCCTGACAACTATCGAGGCGTTGCATTGACAAGTGTTATTAGTAAAATGTATACGCATATACTCAACAAAAGATTAAAAGTATGGGCAGAGAGAGAGAAGAAAATAATAGAAGAACAGGCTGGATTTCGATCAAATATAGTACAGTAGACCACATATTCACTCTGTACGCCTTAGTACAAAATTATTTACTAACAAAATCTAAATTGTATGTTGCATTTATTGATTTCCAGAAAGCTTTCGATTCAGTCAACAGAAATGTTCTGTGGTATATTCTGAGGAAAAATGGTGTAAATGGGAAGTTGTATGCAGCTGTTCATGGAATGTATGAGTCTGTTCTTGCATGTGTCGAGAGAAAGGAGCTTATGCCGATTATTTCAGCTGCCCCCTGGGAGTGAAACAAGGGTGTCTGCTTAGCCCACTGTTGTTTAATTCTTCATAAATGAATTAGCGTAGAGATATCGGGGGGGGGGGGGGGGGGGGGGGGGAGGGGACATGGATACAAATGATACCTGGTGCTGCTGACTTATTTCTGATGCTTTTCGCTGATGATATTATTCTCCTCGCGGATACGCCTGTTGGTCTACAGAATCAATTAGATACTTTGAAAAGGGAATCAGATAGATTGAAATTAACAGTGAATCTAAACAAAACTAATGTAATGGTTTTTAGGAATGGCGGTTACTTGTCAAAATATGAAAGATGGTTTTATGGTGGAGAGGAAGTTAAAGTGACAAATAGCTATAAATACCTTGGGATGTTTTTCACAACAAAGTTAAGCTTGAGAAAGTCCTGGTTTGAGATGTGCAGAAAAGGAAAGAGAGGTGTCATAGATATTTGAGAACTATGAAGAAATTGAACTCCGATGATGTAAATCTATTTTGGAAATTATTTGATGCACAGATACAGCCTATTTTGATATATGCATCAGAAGTTTGGGCATGCTGGATAATATTGAAATGGAAAAAGTTCATACCTATGCAATAAAGCGTATCATGCACGTACCCTTGCACGCATCAAATAAAATGGTTTACGGTGAAAGTGGACGATACCCTCTCTTCATTGCCACTTATGCTAGATGTTATTAAATATTGGTTGAAATTAGCAAGCCTACAATAACCAGACTCTGCGGTCAGGCGTATGAAATGCTCATGCTGCAACATGAAAATGGAAAATTCAACTGGGTTTCCTATGTTAAGAAACTATTGACAGAGAATGGTTTTGGCATAGTTTTGTTGTCACAAGGAGTCGGTAATAAAGCAGAATTCATTTCAGAATTAAAGGACCGTTTAATTTGTTCTTATAAACAAAACTGGCATGCTGGCATGGATGGAAATGATAAATACGACTGGTTCCTCTCATTTAAAAGTAATTCTCGAAGCAGAGAAGTATCTTAAAATTGTAACGCATAAATGGCATAAATATAGTTTAGCAAGATTTCGAACCAGAACGCTCGGTCTCGGCGCAAACCAAAATGGTTCGAGAAATCAAATAATAAATCTTGTCAAGTGTGCAGAAAGAGACAGTGTTGAGAATGAAGTACATTTTGTGTTTGACTGTGCTGCATACGCCAATATCCGTAGAGAGTGCACATTTTTCAATGAATCAGTTGGTCAAAAAAGAGATTTAGTAGCGATTTTAGCAAGTGAAAACGAAAAAACTGTAGTAGAATTTGCGAAGTATGTCGCAGAAGCGAGTACATTTCGTAAAAAGCATAGCACGAATGAGTAAGATGATCGCTTCCTTAAAGGTACATTGCCTCAGTAGTTTTGCTCATAACCTGATAGTCTACGTCAATGGTATATTGTGTAGGCGTGCGCGTATGCGCTTGCATTTGTGCGTGCCTTACATGCGTGCGTGTGTATTTGTGTGTGTGTGGGGAAGGGGGGGGGGGGGGGGGTACGCGCGTGCGCGCGCGCGCGTATGTGCTTGTGTGTGTGAGACTGTGTGCGTACGTGCGGGCGTGCGGGCGTGTGTTTGTGTGTGCATATGTGTATGTTCATGTGAATTGGTGAGTGTTTGATTCATTGATCTTTCTTTTGTAGCACTTATATGTCAAGGAGTACTCGTTAACATCACAAAGGAAGGTTATGCACTGGTTTCTTGTATAGTCGCTGTTGTGAGCCGCTAAGGCTAGATATGACTCGTGATACCCCCTTGCCCACAGGGCATTTGCTAATGGCAATAAAATTGTGTCAGTGTCCTTTCTCTCTCTCCTCTTTCCTCTGCTCCTTCTCTCTCTCTCTCTCTCTCTTCTCTCCTCCCTCTCTCTCTCTCTTCTCTCTCTCCCTCTCTGCATCTCTGTCTGTCTCTCTCTTCTCTCTCTCTCTCTTCTTTCTCTCTGTCTCTCTGTCTCTCTTCTCTCTCCTCTCAACTCTCGCGCGCAACTTCACACACACACACACACACACACCACACACTACACCACACACACACACACACACACACACACACACGCACACACACACACGCACGCACGCACGCACGCAACACACAACACACACACTACTGACCACACACACACACAACACACAACACACACACACACACACACACACACACACACACACACACACACACACACATACACACACGCACACAAACACACCACACACACTACGCACGCACGCATGCACACTCACACACAACACACACACACACACACACACCACACACACCACACACACACACAACACACACACACACACACACGCACACACACACGCACGCACATACACACCACCACACACGCGCGCCGCACATAACACAGGCACGCACGCACACACACAGGCACGCACGCACGCACGCGCGCACGCACACACACAACCACGCACGCACATACACACACACACCACACACACTCACGCGCACACTCACGCACACACGCACGCACACACGCACGCACGCACACACACACACACCGATGTACTTCCTGGTACGGGGATAAGGCCTATGTATAAATAAAATCTCTCTCTCTCTCTCTTCTCTCTCTCTCTCTCTCTCTCTCTCTCTCTCTCTCTCTCTTTCCTCCCCATTTCTCTGCCTCTCTCTCTTTCTCTCTCTCTCTGTCTCTCTCTCTCTCTCTCTCTCTCTCTCTTCTCTCTCTTTTATCTCTCTTTCTCTCTCTCTTCTCCCTCTCTCTTTCATCTATGGTTGTGTCTCATTCCTACACCAACTCTACCCACCATCCCTCTCCACCCATCTCGCCACCCTATCTCATCCTCCCGCATCTCTCTCTCTCCTCTCTCCTCTCTCTCTCTCTCTCTCCTACTCTCTCTCTCTCTCTCGTCTCTCTCTCTCTCTCTTTCTTTCTTTCCTTTCTTTTTTCTCTCTCTCTTTTTCTCTCTCTCGCTCTCGCTCTCTCTCTTCTCTCTC
>CM031601.1:5263755-5266255 GCA_018398815.1 Conus ventricosus
TCTCTCTCTCTCTCTCTCTCTCTCTCTCTCTCTCTCTCTCTCTCTCTCTCTCTTTTCTCTCTCTCTCTCTCTCTCTCTCTCTCTCTCTCTCTCTCTCTCTCTCTCTCTCTCTCTCTCTCTCTCTCTCTCTCTCTCTCTCTCTCAGTCAAAGAGTTTACTGTAAATTTCCACACGAAAGCGTTGCTTGTAAGATGTGATCTTGGTGCTGATCTCCCATTCTTCTACCGTCCATTGCCTCCGTGAGACGGCACTGTCAGGGGCAGAGACGGCAACTGAATATGGCGACATGTCTGGCTGACAGCATCTCAACTGGACATAACTTCATATCCCACAGCCGGCCAGGGAGACAAGTTAACAGGGAAAGAGCATTGACAACACTCCCACGGAATGACAGGCCTGGTAAAAGCCGTACATTTGACCTCTGCCCTGCTTCACTTCTCTGCTTGGAATGAGAAATCAGGTCATGGGCAGATAGAAATGCAGAGAGAGAGAGAGAGAGAGAGAGAGAGAGAGAGAGAGAGAGAGAGAGAGAGGAGAGACGAAACAGGGACAGAGAAACAGACAGAAACACAAAGAGACAGACATAAGGTTGGTAATGTTGCCCATAGCCACAAGGAGACAGAGACAGAGAGACAGAAAAGACACAGACAGACAGACAGAATTACACAGACAGAGACAGAGAGGGACAGAAGAGACAGAGACAGAGAGACAGAAAAGACACAGACAGACAGACAGAATTACACAGACAGAGACAGAGAGGGACAGAAGAGACAGAGACAGACAGACATAATTACACAGACAGAGACAGAGAGACCGAAAAGACACAGACAGACAGACAGAATTACACAGACAGAGACAGGGAGACAGAAGAGACATAGACAGACAGAATTACACAGACAGAGACAGAAGAGACACAGACAGACAGACAGACAGAATTACACAGACAGAGACAGAAGAGACAGAAGAGACACAGACAGACAGAATTACACAGACAGAGACAGAAGAGACACAGACAGACAGACATAATTACACAGACAGAGACAGAAGAGATACAGACACACAGAATTACACAGACAGAGACAGAGAGACAAAAGAGACACAGACAGACAGACAGAATTACACAGACAGAGACAGGGAGACAGAAGGGACACAGACAGACAGAATTACACAGAGAGAGACAAAAGAGACACAGACAGACAGACAGAATTACACAGAGACAGAAGAGACACAGACAGACAGACAGAATTACACAGACAGAGACAGAAGAGACACAGACAGACAGACAGACAGAATTACACAGACAGAGACAGGAAAATGGAAACAAGATCCGAATCAACAGAAAGGGAGGGAAGAAGAAAAAAAGGATGATAAGGAATATGATAAATGGAATGATCATATCCTGAACATGACTGCGCAGGTCAGAGAGAGAGAGAGAGACAGACAGACAGACAGACAGACAGACAGACAGACAGACTGATAGACAGAGATCGTCAGTCAGAGAAAGAGACGGGAGACAGAAAGAATGAGATAAACAGAGAAACAGAGACAGATTGAGACTGACAGACAGGAAGATAAACGAAATGAGGTTGAGAAGGAATAACATGACAGTGCCGTTTAAAATACACCCCCCCCCCCCCCCACCCACCCACCTCCCCTCTACCCTCCCGAAAATTCCGTGCTTGTCTCAGTCATAGAAATTCAGAAGTTGCCAGACACGCTGTGACACTATTTCTCAGTCATGACCCTCCCTTGGTCAACCACCAAGACAACTGACAATCACTATTTCAATGTTATGGCATCACAAAAAACCAACAATGCCAGTGACAGCGCACCTGCCCTTTCCCAACTCCCAGTCCACGGCACAGGTACACTACAACGTTGAGGAGGAATAAAAGGTACAAATCGTTTAGCGAGCAAGGAAATCCAACAAGCAGTAGCTAGTTTCCCGTTCCCGGCACTGCCGCAGAAAGACATTCAGCAGAACAGCTCTCCCACAGAGTCAGGGGATTCCCAATGTCTTCTGGCACGCAATGGAGAACCATGAAGATCTTTCCTGCAAAGGCTATCTCTGGGATAAGATAGCAAACCACTGCCATCCTGCTACCTTTACCATCCTCTCTCTCTCTCTCTCTCTCTCTCTCTCTCTCTCTCTCTCTCTCTCTCTCTCTCTCTCTCTCTCTCTCTCTCTCTGGTTTGACAATATTTTACATTACGCAGCACACAACGGCGTGCCCTGGCGCATGCCTTGTGACACTTACATGTTCAGGGGATTGGCACACCTGGGAAGGGAACGTTGCCACTTTCTCACAGCTTGTCTGGTGATCATAGTGACCTGGTCCATTGTGTCCTTTCCTTTGCCACCCTGCACGTCTGGATTCACCGGCCTGCAGGTGTCATTAGCCTGGGTCTCTCAACACCTCAGACATATTGCCTCGCCATTTGTCTGTGATCTAACCCACAACACATGTAACCACTGCATGTGTTGACACTCTCCTGACTA
>CM031601.1:5271255-5286255 GCA_018398815.1 Conus ventricosus
TCTCTCTCTCTCTCTCTATCTATCTATCTATCTATATATATATATATATATATATATATATATATATATATCTTGTTATCTATCTATGTCATGATCTTTCCTTCAAAGTTAAGAAGTTATACAGCACAGAGACCAAATGTAAATGTTCGCCATACCTGTCATTCTTTTCGCCAGTGGTCACGCCTGTTTCCATGTGACTTCCTACATCTGACTGGACCCTTGTTTTATGAAGACCGTCACAGCCCAGATATGGCCCTTAGCGGTCAGCTGGACTGTGACCAATATTCTCTCTCTCCCTCTCTCTCTCTCTCTCTCTCTCTCTCTCTCTCTCTCTCTCTCTCCCTCCCTCTCTCTCTCTCTCTCTCTCCCTCTCTCTCTCTCTCTCTCTCCCCCCCTCTCTCTCTCTCTCTCTCTCTCTCTCTCTCTCTCTCTCTCTCGCCCTTGTTTGAGTTGCAAGTTATGTCATGTGATTTGCTGTAGGGCAAAGACATCGCCACATTACACTTCCCGTCCCCGCCTCTGACAGCGCCATCTCTCAGAGGCCATCAGCATCAGAGGAAAGGGAGATCAGCTTCAAGATGACATCATGCCGGTAATGCTTTCATGTGGAAAATTTACGGTGGGCTTCTTCCGAAAATAATATTGATGGATCCAGATAGAAAGATGACCCATCAGTTCCACCAGACAGCTGGATAGAATCGGAATAACATCTCCACGAAGAAGAATATTGAGGAGAGTGAGATCTTTGTTTCCTCATAACTGGCTACACATTGGGAGCACACACGTTCATTCCTGGTATTGTCAATCAAGGGCAAAGACTGGCAGGAAGCCGACTGGTTGTGGAAGAAGAGGCGGTAGAGGCTTCTGGAAGCGTTTCTCCACTTTGGGGTGAACACTGACAGATCTTCAAGTGGCTTCAAAGACTGTGCTTTATAAGGGACGAGAAAGTGAGCCTAGCTCTATTCATCTGAGTTGTTTCCCTTTACATGGTATGGAGAATACACCGATCTTGCTTTTGGTTTTTTTTTCTTTTTGTTTTTGTTTGGGATTTTGGATTTTTCGTTTTTTGTTTTTGATTGTATGTTTGTTGGTGGGTTTTTTGTTTGTTTGCTTGCTTGTTTGAACGGAGACAATCTTTAGTTTCATTTTCATTGCCTCACCAGAGAAATTGCAAGTTCGATGCAGATGGGGACGATCATCGCGCTGACAGACACCGAATGTGGCAAAACAATTCTTTAACTAAAAACGAAGTCCGTCTGTCTCCATTTCTGTCTGTCTATCTATCTGCCTGTTTGTCTGTCTACCTGTCTGTCTGTCTGTCTGTCTCTCTCTCTCTCTCTCTCTCTCTCTCTCTCTCTCTCTCTCTCTCTCTCTCTCTCTCTCTCTCACACACACACACACACACACACACACACACACACACACACACACACACACACACACACACACACACACACACACACACACACACATACGCGCGCGCGCGTGGTTTAGTGACGTGAAGTGAAACAACAGGGTGCACACGGAAAAAGGCGTGGCGAGTCTACTGATTTCATCGTCAACATGCCAGTTGCTGGACTTCAAGCGACTTAGGAGACGACCCTGCACGCGCTGCTGATGGATAATGGGGTGACCAGTTGGACAGTGGCAGAAGAAGGAGACAGCACGGTGACTGTCTGACGCCTCAAGCCAGCCAGCTTGCCAGTATCAACAAACATGTAGAATCCCGTCCTGAATCGCAAAACATAAAAAACCAGATGCAGTTACAGAAGAAATCCACCCAGTCAGATCTGAGAAGACCAGGAGAGGGCCAGACAGAAATCTACCCAGTCAGATCTGAGAAGACCAGAGAGAGGGCCAGACAGAAATCTACCCAGTCAGATCTGAGAAGACCAGGAGAGGGCCAGACAGAAATCTACCCAGTCAGATCTGAGAAGACCAGGAGAGGGCCAGACAGAAATCTACCCAGTCAGATCTGAGAAGACCAGGAGAGGGCCAGACAGAAATCTACCCAGTCAGATCTGAGAAGACCAGGAGAGGGCCAGACAGAAATCTACCCAGTCAGATCTGAGAAGACCAGGAGAGGGCCAGACAGAAATCCACCCAGTCAGATCTGAGAAGACCAGGAGAGGGCCAGACAGCAGTTGCAGAAAGAGACAAGTAAGAAGGATGTCGTGGCTTTGAAGCAGTACGCCCAATACATGTACCGTTCTTTCCTAATGCACAGTCTGAAATGTCAAGAACACAGGGAGTATGTTTTGGCAACACTGCCAAACCAGAATGATAAGGGAAAAAAAAGACGAGGTCGAAGCGCCATGCTACATGTGCCCGAGATGAATGAAATCTCTGGTTCCACTGACTATGACAGTTCTACCATTCAAGAATCTGGCACTGACATTGATTCCATGATGGATAATTCTCTTGGTGGTTTCAGTACCGGTGCCGTAAAAAATTAAAAAAATAAAAAAAAACCTATGATGGTACCCTCGTCTGTGCAAAGGCGATTGAAGGGCAAGGCTGGAAACAAATCCTTCAGAAAAGTGACAGTCCATCGATTGACTAATACCGATGTGCTCATGTGTGAATCAGACAATTTCATGATGGCAGGTAACAGTGAATGTGTGTCCTTGTATACAAAGCAGGAGGGCGGAAACACGCTGACAGAAAAGCGTGCAAAACGTGTTCAGTCTTCGCAGAAGGAAACGTGCTGACAGTGAACAACAGGTCGAAATCCAAGCACGTGCAGCATAGACCATGGAGACAATGCACGGCCTAATCCAATTCTACCTGGGATGACAGACTGTGTTCATGATTACGCCCAGATGGATTCATATGGGACAGAGGTCCAGTGGGGGCAAAATTGTTTCCCATGGTTTCCATGTCAAACTAACCGCGCTGCATTGTTTAATTGTTTAGTTCTGTCATTGTTCCTCGCGTCATAGGAACTGTGCTGCTTTAGAGCAATTAATCATTTCATTTACACCTCTCTCTCTCTCTCTCTCTCTCTCTCTCTCTCTCTCTCTCTCTCTCTCTCTCTCTCTCTGTCTCTCTTTCTCTCTCTCTCTCCTGTAAATTGATAGTTCAAAACAGGAAGATAGCCATTGCTATCATGAGTCACTCAGGAAGAAAACAGATCAGAAGTAGCTCTGGCAAGAAGACGATCCAGGGAAACAGATCAGAAGTAGCTCTGGCAAGAAGACGATCCAGGGAAACAGATCAGAAGTAGCTCTGGCAAGAAGGCGATTCAGGATGAAGCTTTTTTTGGCGGTGTATCACGCTGGACGTTCATTTCAAGGCACGCTGATACTGGGTTTCCATTGATCAAGTTATCAGTCATGACTGAGGCTGGGTTTCCATTGATCAAGTTGTCAGTCATGGCTGAGGCTGGTTGTAGAGCTGACTGGCTGCAAGGCACGCTGATGCTGGTTTCCATTGATCAAGTTGTCAGTCATGACTGAGGCTGGTTGTAGAGCTGACTGGCTGCAAGGCACACTGATGCTGGGTTTCCATTGATCAAGTTGTCAGTCATGACTGAGGCTGGTTGTAGAGCTGACTGGCTGCAAGGCACACTGATGCTGGGTTTCCATTGATCAAGTTGTCAGTCATGACTGAGGCTGGTTGTAGAGCTGACTGGCTGCAAGGCACACTGATGCTGGGTTTCCATTGATCAAGTTGTCAGTCATGACTGAGGCTGGTTGTAGAGCTGACTGGCTGCAAGGCACACTGATGCTGGGTTTCCATTGATCAAGTTGTCAGTCATGACTGAGGCTGGTTGTAGAGCTGACTGGCTGCAAGGCACACTGATGCTGGGTTTCCATTGATCAAGTTGTCAGTCATGACTGAGGCTGGTTGTAGAGCTGACTGGCTGCAAGGCACGCTGATGCTGGGTTTCCATTGATCAAGTTGTCAGTCATGACTGAGGCTGGTTGTAGAGCTGACTGGCTGCAAGGCACACTGATGCTGGGTTTCCATTGATCAAGTTGTCAGTCATGGCTGAGGCTGGTTGTAGAGCTGACTGGCTGCTGGAAATGAGGCTGCGAGAGCTCCACAGAGCACGTCATCAACCTGAGCTAGCCATTGCAGGGCCTCAGTATGGCCTCAGTGACTTCGTTCCAAGGGAGGGAAAGCAATCAAGTGAGAGGCAAAGGATTCGGTTTTATGTATATTATCACTCGCCACATATGTTTCGATTTTATATCAATTCTTTAAATTAATATTACCAAAAAAATGTATATCTGGTGTATCCAGTTGTCTATTTTGTGTCACAGACTTATAAAAAAAATATCGGAACCAGATGAAATTAAGCAACTCATCTGACGCAAAGAGAGTCTCATCCTTTTTTTTCTACTTTATTTTTCATTGGGGGGGGAGGGAGGGGAGGGGGGGGAGGGGGCGCTTCCGCTTTTTTTCGTCTCATCATTCATGCCAATTCAGCAGCATAACCCTCGCACTGCTCATTCCAGCTTCCCATCTGTGGCTTCAACTTGGCTTGTACCACCACAGCCCCAGCATCAGCAGTCCACAGGGAGCAGTCAATATCAAGTCGTTATGAGGCAACCCACCATAGGAGACACTGCCTGTTTTAATCAGACATACACCATCTACAAAGCTGCCTTATTGACTACATTAAATGCTTAGTCAGGGAATCAGCATGAATGAGCCTAGTGACGCTTCTGCACCTCGTATCATGCAGCCAGCCAGTTCTTGAGCCAGTCTATGATTCTGGCTGACAATACGATGAAGGAACATTCAGCACCCTGTGTCCCTTAGTGAAAGATATATCGGCGAGATACGAAAGCAAACAGAAAACTCATCAACCTCTTTTATCTTCAACGTGAAGCTGCCATTTCGATTTGTTCCAAAGGATTTGTGAATAAGATGAGCCATCTGTCTGCACCTGTTTATCTCTTCAGAGCTACCTTATCAATCATGTCCAAACACCTTGCAAGAATGTTGTCCCATCATTTAATTGGGATCTATCTGTATAAAGTTACTTTTCAGATATCTTGTTGATTGACCTTTCCTTTGATGGTGATTGATTCTGTAAAATAGTGAAGAAGACAACTGACCCTTGGGATCAGACTAATAGTGCTTCAATTTGACATATTGTCTTGTATTTGAAACAGGACTCCAGGCGGTTGCAGCGAAGAGAGAGCTGACAACACGCCATCGGACACAACGGGTCTCTCCAGGAAAGTTTTACATTTGGCTTTTACATTGAGGACAGAAAATTGAATGGACACATAAATACATAAGAAAGAAAGGACTGTACACGTACAGAGAGAGAGAGAGAGAGAGAGAGAGAGAGAGAGAGAGAGAGAGAGAGAGAGAGAGAGAGAGAGGGGGGGGGAGAGGAGCTGACAACACGCCATCGGACACAACGGGTCTCTCCAGGAAAGTTTTACATTTAGCTTTTACATTGAGGACAGAAAATTGAATGGACACATAAATACATAAGAAAGAAAGGACTGTACACGTGCAGAGAGAGAGAGAGAGGGGGGGGGGTAGAGAGGAGCTGACAACACACCATCGGACACAATGGGTCTCTGCATGAAAGTTGTACGTTTGGTTTTTGCATTGAGAACAGGAAAATGAATAGACAAATAAATACATAAGAAAGAATGGACTGCGCACGTACATAGAAGGAGGGAGGGAGGGAGGACGAGAGAGAGGGAGAGAGATATAGAAAGAGGAGACAGACAGACAGACAGACAGACAGACAGACTGAAAAGGGCGTATTGGAAAAGCAGGGGTCAGAAGCATGATAGGATTGCAATAAATAGAATCAGAATGAAAAATCTGATTCCAGATCTGACGCTGCCTTCACTCACAAATGGAGACACCCTACAGTAGCCCCACCTTCGTCAGCACCGTTTTCATCTTCCCTTCCGGTGTAATAAGAATGCTTCCAGATTCAAACCCAACATTGCTTACGTTTTTGAAAGAAAAAAAACAGCCCTTTTGCTCCCATCTGCATCCCATGTAAAAGAAAAATAAAACTCAGATCAGTGAGACCGATTCCTTCTCCCCCGTGGGGAAAATAATAACCAATCTGAGGGCAGGCACTTTGGGGCCTTGCAACGACCGTCCAGATCATTGCCACGTATCTGGCAGACAATCCACCCCCAAACCAGTCTTCATCCCTGATTGACAAAGTGACGAATGAACGACCACTGTCCCATAGCCCGCAATGTGAAGATCCGCCCTCAAGATACG
Organism: Conus ventricosus; assembly: GCA_018398815.1. Lineage (NCBI taxonomy): Eukaryota > Metazoa > Mollusca > Gastropoda > Neogastropoda > Conidae > Conus > Conus ventricosus. Next base: position 5,277,472 of record CM031601.1, read on the forward strand.
CCACAAAAAAAAAAAAAAAAAAACCTCTTTTCTCGATATTCTCTGATGAGTCACTTTTTTCAATTTGGTCTGAATGTTGTGTGAACACGATGGGCCATATTTCTGTCTGGATCTCGCCATAATTTGGTCTGGATGTTGTGTGAACACGATGGGCCATCTTTCTGTCTGGATCTCACCATAATTTGGTCTCAATGTTGTGTGAACACGATGGGCCATCTTTCTGTCTGGATCTCACCATAATTTGGTCTGGATGTTGTGTGAACACGATGGGCCATCTTTCTGTCTGGATCGCACCATAATTTGGTCTGAATGTTGTGTGAACACGATGGGCCATCCTTCTGTCTGGATCTCATCATAATTTGGTCTGGATGTTGTGTGAACACGATGGGCCATCTTTTTGTCTGGACCTCACCATACTTCGTTTTCTTCAGGCGTGGCTCTCATTGTGATTTTCTTTTCGGAACAGCGTTCCTTGGGTGACGGCTGATCTCCGTTTCTTCTGACGCAGATTGTTGCCCAGCAATGACGTCGTCAGAACCAGAGCTGAAAATTGAACTTGCCAATATGTTGTTCTGACAGTGTTACAGTTTGACAAAGACACCGGTAGTTTAAAGAACGGTGCCGTAAAATAAACTGAAAGGAAAAAGAACGCAGACAGCATGCCATCAGACACAAAAGACCTTATGAAAGTTCTACACATGGATTCTACACTGTTCAGCTTGGTAATTTTGGCTGAGAGAAGATCGATTAATATGTAACTGGAGAGACAGACAGGTAAATGATGATGATGAATGAATGATTTATTTATTGTGTAAGTTTTACAAAGCCATCCACAAGGGGAGACGGAGGGGATAGGGACTGTGCATAAACAAAAATCAGAAGTAAACACGACTGATAACATTACAAGAAAGTTCATGGTGATGAGGAGTCCAGATCGCGCAAAAGCACAGAAATCAGTTCTCGACATTGAACATAGATAACGGTCGTTCACAAAATATTTTAAGTGTTTATCAACAGATGCGAGCGTCCAGCTGTCATGGTGGAGAGCCACGTTTTCCGTGTTCACCCTCTGTGCTGTGTGTTGTGCGGCCTTTCATCCCTTCCTTCAAGGCACCGACGTGGTCATCCATTTTCCTTGACATTTCTTCTGAATACGACACAATGTCTCTTATTGTGGTATTGTCTGAATGGGCTGCGGGTGACTCATTAACATCACAGGAATCTCCATCATCACAACCACGCTCTGTCATACACAGGCGAATGTGTCAGCGCTACGTTGTGCAGTCTAAGTGTGCGTTGTAGTTACCGACGGAATGTGTTCACACCTTACTTCAGAAAACCTCACAAACCTATCACCTAACACTTTGTCGACACCAATGTCATATGAGAATTCTGATTTGGGGAGAACAGTTACTGTTTCACTGTCTGTGTCACACAGTGCCAAGTGGATGTGCTGTGTTCCATTGCCGGACTGTGCACTTGGTGCAGGCAAAGGTACAGACGAGGGGGGGGGGGCGGTGGTCAGAAAACTGACCGATGTCTGCACAGGACACTCCATTCTTGTTTTCTCTATTGTCCGGTAATGTAGAACAAACTGGGTGGGGTTGGTAAGAACAGACTGGACGGGGTAAGAACAGACTGGACGGGGTAAGAACAGACTGGACGGGGTAAGAACAGACTGGACGGGGTAAGAACAGACTGGACGGGGTAAGAACAGACTGGACGGGGTAAGAACAGACTGGACGGGGTAAGAACAGACTGGACGGGGTAAGAACAGACTGGACGGGGTAAGAACAGACTGGACGGGGTAAAAAACAGACTGGAAGGGGTAAGAACAGACTGGACGGGGTAAGAACAGACTGGACGGGGTAAGAACAGACTGGACGGGGTAAGAACAGACTGGACGGGGTAAGAACAGACTGGACGGGGTAAGAACAGACTGGACGGGGTAAGAACAGACTGGACGGGGTAAGAACAGACTGGACGGGGTAAACACACAGTCACTCGCCGTCTGCTTCCTGTTTTCCTCGGCCCTTCTCCTGTCCCTGTTGACCTGTGATGGACATTTTCTCCTGTCCCTGTTGACCTGTGATGGACATTTTCTCCTGTCCCTGTTGACCTGTGATGGACATTTTCTCCTGTCCCTGTTGACCTGTGATGGACATTTTCTCCTGTCCCTGTTGACCTGTGATGGACATTTTCTCCTGTCCCTGTTGACCTGTGATGGACATTTTCTCCTGTCCCTGTTGACCTGTGATGGACATTTTCTCCTGTCCCTGTTGACCTGTGATGGACATTTTCTCCTGTCCCTGTTGACCTGTGATGGACATTTTCTCCTGTCCCTGTTGACCTGTGATGGACATTTTCTCCTGTCCCTGTTGACCTGTGATGGACATTTTCTCCTGTCCCTGTTGACCTGTGATGGACATTTTCTCCTGTCCCTGTTGACCTGTGATGGACATTTTCTCCTGTCCCTGTTGACCTGTGATGGACATTTTCTCCTGTCCCTGTTGACCTGTGATGGACATTTTCTCCTGTCCCTGTTGACCTGTGATGGACATTTTCTCCTGTCCCTGTTGACCTGTGATGGACATTTTCTCCTGTCCCTGTTGACCTGTGATGGACATTTTCTCCTGTCCCTGTTGACCTGTGATGGACATTTTCTCCTGTCCCTGTTGACCTGTGATGGACATTTTCTCCTGTCCCTGTTGACCTGTGATGGACATTTTCTCCTGTCCCTGTTGACCTGTGATGGACATTTTCTCCTGTCCCTGTTGACCTGTGATGGACATTTTCGCCTGTCCCTGTTGACCTGTGATGGACATTTTCTCCTGTCCCTGTTGACCTGTGATGGACATTTTCTCCTGTCCTGTTGACCTGTGATGGACATTTTTCCTGTCCCTGTTGACCTGTGATGGACATTTTCTCCTGTCCCTGTTGACCTGTGATGGACATTTTCTCCTGTCCCTGTTGACCTGTGATGGACATTTTCTCCTGTCCCTGTTGGCCTGTGATGGACATTTTCTCCTGTCCCTGTTGACCTGTGATGGACATTTTCTCCTGTCCCTGTTGACCTGTGATGGACATTTTCTCCTGTCCCTGTTGACCTGTGATGGACATTTTCTCCTGTCCCTGTTGACCTGTGATGGACATTTTCTCCTGTCCCTGTTGACCTGTGATGGACATTTTCTCCTGTCCCTGTTGACCTGTGATGGACATTTTCTCCTGTCCCTGTTGACCTGTGATGGACATTTTCTCCTGTCCCTGTTGACCTGTGATGGACATTTTCTCCTGTCCCTGTTGACCTGTGATGGACATTTTCTCCTGTCCCTGTTGACCTGTGATGGACATTTTCTCCTGTCCCTGTTGACCTGTGATGGACATTTTCTCCTGTCCCTGTTGACCTGTGATGGACATTTTCTCCTGTCCCTGTTGACCTGTGATGGACATTTTCTCCTGTCCCTGTTGACCTGTGATGGACATTTTCTCCTGTCCCTGTTGACCTGTGATGGACATTTTCTCCTGTCCCTGTTGACCTGTGATGGACATTTTCTCCTGTCCCTGTTGACCTGTGATGGACATTTTCTCCTGTCCCTGTTGACCTGTGATGGACATTTTCTCCTGTCCCTGTTGACCTGTGATGGACATTTTCTCCTGTCCCTGTTGACCTGTGATGGACATTTTCTCCTGTCCCTGTTGACCTGTGATGGACATTTTCTCCTGTCCCTGTTGACCTGTGATGGACATTTTCTCCTGTCCCTGTTGACCTGTGATGGACATTTTCTCCTGTCCCTGTTGACCTGTGATGGACATTTTCTCCTGTCCCTGTTGACCTGTGATGGACATTTTCTCCTGTCCCTGTTGACCTGTGATGGACATTTTCTCCTGTCCCTGTTGACCTGTGATGGACATTTTCTCCTGTCCCTGTTGACCTGTGATGGACATTTTCTCCTGTCCCTGTTGACCTGTGATGGACATTTTCTCCTGTCCCTGTTGACCTGTGATGGACATTTTCTCCTGTCCCTGTTGACCTGTGATGGACATTTTCTCCTGTCCCTGTTGACCTGTGATGGACATTTTCTCCTGTCCCTGTTGACCTGTGATGGACATTTTCTCCTGTCCCTGTTGACCTGTGATGGACATTTTCTCCTGTCCCTGTTGACCTGTGATGGACATTTTCTCCTGTCCCTGTTGACCTGTGATGGACATTTTCTCCTGTCCCTGTTGACCTGTGATGGACATTTTCTCCTGTCCCTGTTGACCTGTGATGGACATTTTCTCCTGTCCCTGTTGACCTGTGATGGACATTTGCTCCTGTCCCTGTTGACCTGTGATGGACATTTTCTCCTGTCCCTGTTGACCTGTGATGGACATTTTCTCCTGTCCCTGTTGACCTGTGATGGACATTTTCTCCTGTTCCTGTTGACCTGTGATGGACATTTTCTCCTGTCCCTGTTGACCTGTGATGGACATTTTCTCCTGTCCCTGTTGACCTGTGATGGACATTTTCTCCTGTCCCTGTTGACCTGTGATGGACATTTTCTCCTGTCCCTGTTGACCTGTGATGGACATTTTCTCCTGTCCCTGTTGACCTGTGATGGACATTTTCTCCTGTCCCTGTTGACCTGTGACTGGACATTTTCTCCTGTCCCCTGTTGTGACCTGTTGACTGTGACATTTTCTCCTGTCCCTGTTTACCTGTGGGGTACATTTTCCTCCTGAACACAGCAGCTTGCGATTGGGTTTTCATGGCAGGGGAATGGTCGGACATTGTTTTTAGCCTAAGAATGACCACAGTCTCATTTTCTCAACCTTCAGTTTTGAAAGACGATAATACCATATCTCGCAGCGTGGTGTTCAGCATATTTTCTATACTCGATGGTAGACCTTTAACCGGCAACTTGGAAGTTTGTAAAAATAGACAAAATGTTACCAGAGCTGAAGAAAGTTCGACTTGCTGCCAGCCAGGCAAGGGAAGTTCGACAGACAGACAAACAGACAGACAGACAGAGAGAGAGAGAGAGAGAGAGAGAGAGAGAGAGAGAGAGAGAGAGAGAGAGAGAGAGAGAGAGAGAGAGAGAGAGATTGATCGATTGATTGATTGATTGATCTTTAATACACAAGGATGGAGATTTTAGGCCAAAGCCTAGTCTTACAATCTGTCCTTGTCATGCATACATTATTTCAGCACATATTATTCATACTTACAATTCAATATAGTAACATGGTAATCTAATTCTACAATGATAAGCAAACAATTCATAACAGGACTAAGGAGAGAGAGAGAGAGAGAGAGAGAGAGAGAGAGAGAGAGAGAGAGAGAGAGAGAGAGAGAGTGCGTGTGTGCGTGACTACGAGTATAGATGCATGCTTGTGTGTGTGTGTGTATGTGTGTGTGTGTGTGTGTGTGTGTGTGTGTGTGTGTGTGTGTGTGTGTGTGTGTGTGTGTGTGTGTGTGTGTGTGTGTGTGTGTGTGTGTGTGTGTGTGTGTGTGTGTGTGTGTGTGTACGCATGCACAACCCAGACATGTATTTATTAGACAATAGTGGTGAGGTTAGCAAGGGGAGGCTGAAGGATATGGAAATGGAACGGTTTTCGGCCAGTTCTCTTTAGTTCTCTGAACCTTTCATCTCCAATCAATAGACACCACCTCAGGCCCCATGACTGATTTTTATTTCCCAGCCTCTATGACGTCAGAGCTTCCAGCAGTGGAGAGAAAACATCAAACCCAAGATTGGCCACATATACATGTTGTAAACCCAGACCCCAAGATTGGCCACATATACATGTTGTAAACCCAGACCCCAAGATTGGCCACATATACATGTTGTAAACCCAGACCCCAAGATTGGCCACATATACATGTTGTAAACCCAGACCCCAAGATTGGCCACATATACATGTTGTAAACCCAGACCCCAAGATTGGCCACACATACATGTTGTAAACCCAGATCCCAAGATTGGCCACATATACATGTTGTAAACCCAGACCCCAAGATTGGCCACATATACATGTTGTAAACCCAGACCCAAGATTGGCCACATATACATGTTGTAAACCCAGACCCCAAGATTGGCCACATATACATGTTGTAAACCCAGACCCCAAGATTGGCCACATATACATGTTGTAAACCCAGACCCCAAGATTGGCCACATATACATGTTGTAAACCCAGACCCCAAGATTGGCCACATATACATGCTATAAACCCAGACCCGTAAGGGAAAGAGAAAAGACAGGGAGTGCTAAAGCCAGTACCACCCTCACTATGACGTCACTGAGGCTACACTGGAGCCCTGCAACAGCCAGCATGGACAGTGGTGACGCGCTTTAAAGTGTTTGCAGTGTCATTGCTAGCAGCTAGTAAGTCTCAAGCCAGCCTTCACCCCTGACTGACAATATGACAAATAAACATTTACCATTCCTGTACCATTCTGCGAAAAAAACAAAAAATCTTGAAGCGTGATACGCTACCAGAATATCTCTCTCCTTGATATTCTTCTTGCAGGTCTACTTTGATTTTTTCTTTTTTTCTTTTTTCTTTTTTTTGTGAGTGAGTGTCATGAGAGCAGTGGTTATCTTCCAATCTTGATTCATTGCTATTTATCAGAAGCGGATCTCACCCTAAATTTTCCACGTGAGCGCGTTGCTGGTGTTATGTAATTTCTTCTGCTGATCTCCCTTCCCTGCGACATCCTATTGCTTCCATGCGATGCCGCTGGTGGAGACGGCGAAATGTAATGAATGTGGAGATATGCTTGCCTGACAGCGTGTCCGCTTGATGTATTAACTTGTGTCTGAAACGGGCGTCCAGCGAGACGAAGTAATTTGAAGGGAAGGCAGAAGCTGACAGGACACAAAACATGGCAGACATAAAAGGCGTATATTTAGTCTTGCATTGTATAATTTTCAATGAGGCAGAAGAGGGAGAACCTGGGGGTGGGGGTGGGGGGGAGTGGATGAAAAAATATACATGTACAGTTTAGAGAACAGATGACTGGGAACCTCATCAGCTCAAGTGCCCAGACTTTCAATACGTCCTTGACGCTGAACGTATTTGTTCATCAATAAGAACAATAATTACATTACAGATATTGATAGCAATGATGATGGGGATAATAATTAAAATGATGTGAAATAGTATGAGCAATTATGAAAATGATGTCATTCAAATATTTAACTGTGATAATGGAGAACAAGACAGACAGACAGACGGCAGACAAGAGACTCGGTGAGTCAGAGACTGAAATACAGGCACAGATAGGGAGACAGGAACAGATACAGACGTAGAGAGAGAGAGAGAGAGAGAGAGAGAGAGAGAGAGAGAGAGAGAGAGAGAGAGAGAGAGAGAGAGAGAGGCAGACAGACACAGACAGACAGACACAAAAACAGAGATAGAAAGAGAGACAGACTAACAGACACGGAGAGAGAGGCAGACATACAGACCGACCCACAGACACACAGACATAAAGTGGGGATGGAGAGAGAGTGGGGGGAAGGGAGGGATTGAGGGAGGGTGATGAAGGGAGTGAGAGACGTCAACATTTTGAGAAAGAGACACAGTCACATATGAACAACAGAACGTCGAGAAAATTCAATTCAATTCAATTCAAGACACTTTATTTTCTTTCATAAGAACTTTGTGTTGTGGTGGGAGCACATAAACACATGACATATGAGTACACAACATTGAATAATATAAAATGTGCAAATGCACTCACACCTGCACATGCCCACAAATTTAAAAACAATATAAATAAAGTAAGGCTTATTTTCACATAAAACTAATCAATAACTCTACCCAACATACACTCCATTTTACATCCAGTCAATTTAATAAAAACAGCTGTACGCTAAAATAAACCGTAAAAAAGGAGCACACACACACACACACACACACACACACACACACACACACACACACACACACACACACACACACACACACACACACACACACACACACACACACACAATCTACACGGGATGAGAACTGAGGTAATTTTAAAATCATTGTCACTTGACAAAAAAGCAGAAGAGCACACAAAACAAAGTGTGAAGTAACGACGATTTAATGCACGACACAAAACAGGACAAGAAATTTTCGGCAAAATGCCTTCCTCAGCGACAAAAAAATACAGACATAAACATGCACAATACTCCCCTTGTGAAGCCAAAGTATTGTGCATGTTTATGTCTGTATTTTTTGTCGCTGAGGAAGGCATTTTGCCGAAAATTTCTTGTCCTGTTTTGTGTCGTGCATTAAATCATTGTCACTTGATTATCATCCCCCTCCCCAAAACATCTACACTCTCATTCTCTCCCCCCCTCCTCCCCCCCCCCCCCATCCCCACCCCTCTCTCTCTCTCTCTATCCAAGTCTCGCCCTCACCCTCTCCTCTATCTTTATAACGACAGCATTAAACATTTACTCAGGATGGTCAGGTCAGTGATTATTCAATGAACGGATTGAAATAGGCAAGAAACTACGATTCAGTCTGTTGGTTTCACATTTCAATTGCCGGAATCGTCTATCTGACGGCATCTTTTCATAAAAGGGGAACAGAGGATGGGTTTCATCACATACAATCTTCTGAGCTTTCTTAGGCACTCTTATTTCAAACATTTCTCCTAAACTTTGTTGCTTAACACCAATAATCTTACCACACCGTTTTACGATCTTTTCCAGCAAGCATTTGTTTTTCACATTTAATCCACCATACCACACTAAAAATGAAAAAGTGATCACAGATTCAATATTGCTTCTGTAGAATGCTTTT
>CM031601.1:5291255-5301255 GCA_018398815.1 Conus ventricosus
ACTGACAATTTGACACATGGAGATTCAACGTTTTTGCACTCTTTATTTGAAAATCCTTCAACAAGATACGTCACCAGAAGATCTATACCCTTCACACTCTTTCTCGCCAGAGCTCTTGTTTCCATTATACCCGAATGTCAAATTAATGAGCGTTACAGTCCTTTTCCCTATCTGGATCTATATTTTTTTTCAGGAGCAGATTCGAATGTAAATTTTCCACGTCGCTGGTATGATGCTGCTGATCTTTGCCTCAAACCCTGATTGCTTCCCTCCCTTGGAAGGAAGTCTCTGAGACCATACTGGGGCCCTGCCATGACCAGCTCAGTTTGATGACGTGCTCCCAAGAGCCCTTCCAGCAACCAATCAGCTCTACAACCAACGTCAGCCTTGACTGGCCATTTGACAAGTGAAAACCCAGCGTTACTGTGCCTTGAAATCAAGACAAGTGAAAACCCAGCGTTACTGTACCTTGAAATCAAGACAAGTGAAAACCCAGCGTTACTGTGCCTTGAAATCAAGACAAGTGAAAACCCAGCGTTACTGTGCCTTGAAATCAAGAGCAATCAGCGAGATGCATCACCAAAGATCTCTGTTCAGGTTATTCTTCTCGCAAGAGCTATCTTCCTATTCAGGTCCATCAGTTTACAAGACAGAGAGAGAGAGAGAGAGAGAGAGAGAGAGAGAGAGAGAGAGAGAGAGAGAGGGAGAGAGAGAGAGAGGGAGAGAGAGAGAGAGGAGAGAGAGAGAGAGAGAGAGAGAGAGAGAGAGAGAATAAATGGCATGATTAATTGCTTTAAATTGGCACAATTTCATATGCAAGACGGCGCGATGAACGAAAACAGATCCAGAAAAATTAAACAATACAGCGTGGTAAGTCTGACATGGAAGCCATGGCAAACAATTTTCTTTTTCACTATTAAGCCTCTATTCCATCTGGATCCGTCAGTGTGTGATCGCGTCATCCCAGGTAGAACTGGATCAGGCTGTGCTGTCCCCATGGCCTATGCTGCACGTGCTTGTATTTCAGCCTGTTGTGTACTGTAAGCACGTTTCCCTCTACGAAGACTGACTAGTTTGCATGCTTTTCTGTCAGCGTGTTTGCATTCCTTTCAGTCTCTGCATAACTGTCAGCATGTTTCCGTCCTCCTGCTTTATATACATATAAACACATTCACTATCATCTTCCATCACAAGATCGTCAGTTCGCGCATGTGCAAATCAGTGTCGGTAGATCGACGGACTGTCACTTTTCTGAAGGATGTATTTGTATCATTGTCTCTCAATCGTTTTGCACAGACGAGGGTCGCAACATCGTTTTTCGGAACACTGGTACTAAAATCACCAGCTGGACTGCATCAACACACTGCATAGTCCGAATGATAGTTTTTCTTTGTAAGCATCTATTTCTCCCATGTCGGCGTGGACCTTTAATTTCTTCACTACATCTCCCATCTCCCATATGAATATCTGAGAAGTTGATAAAGTTGCTGAAGATGAAGTAGTCCCCTGGCGTTTACATCACTGGCAACGTTCCAGACGAAAGATCCTCACTTTGAAGAGTCAAACAAAATCCCTTCGTGCCGCGCTGGTCAGGGTGGACCTCACATGTCTGCACGTACTTCATCATGGTCCCACCGTTTGTTATTTCAAAGCAGGAATATGAAATTCAGGCAGGGGAAGGTAAACACGTTTGTCGATAAGCGGGGCGCTTGCAACGCCAGGATACCGCCCATTGGTTTGGAAGGGGGACGCTGAACTTGTCAGCTGTTGCATCAAGAGTGTGGCAGTGTGGCAGATGTTGCAGTGTGGCATATGTTACAGGGCGACGACGATTCCAGGAATGAGAGCCCATGGTGGGCAGCGTCTTGTCCCTCTTGTCAACAGTTGTCACAGCTGGGGACAAGTTTCAAATGAGCATGACTAGGAACACAGACCACTGAAGACAAGGGTGAAGTCTTCGGATGATAAACTCGTTCATGAAAAATACATTTGGTGTCACGGGTGGATATTATAAGTAAAATACGGTATGTGATGTGTGAAATGGGTGATTTTGCTTGAAGTAAACTGTTTGATAAATGAAACGTTGCATACAACCAAACTATTTCGCGTATTCGGCTGCAACTGAATAGTTTTGCATAACAGCATCGTTTCATTCATTCAGAAAAAAAGGTCTTGCGAAGCTGTAGAGCAACATGCAGTTCATTTTCTTCATCCTCACCGTCGAGTGGGAGATAAAGAGAATTTTTTGATTTATTCCTTCCTTCGTTATAATTTCCAACAAAAATGCAATGCAATAGAATCTTCTAATTCATTGTGCAGACAAAAGGGGTTTTTAAATCCTTCTTTTCTTAATGAATAATTTTAAGTACAAGACGAAATTATGAATAAAATCATTATAACCTGACCGGTATAGTATTTTCAACTACGATAAAAAAAAAAGGAGCAATGACAGTCTTATACTGGCAGTTGATTACACTTGACAAATTTTGACAGTTGATTCTACAGGAAATCACTACGAATAACTACGAACCTTTAAATACTAAATAAGTCACTTCAGACCAAGGAAAGTGCCGCCGGCATTGAAAAAAATGTCTGATATCAAAATATCAACAACAAAATACTTAATTTAGCTGCGCTCTCTCTCTCTCTCTCTCTCTCTCTCCTCTCTCTCTCTCTCTCTCTCTCTCTCCCCCCCCCCCCCCACGCTGAGAGAGATGGTAAGACAGATATTTAACTGGAAGAGCAGTGGCCTACGACAAAAGAGAATATAGCACAATACAGTGTCCGCAGTCACCAAACACACTCACACATGCACGTACGTACGCGCGCGCGCGCGCACGCACACACACACACACACACACACACACACACACACACACACACACACACACACACACAACAGCCGTCTCAAATGTGATGACGTCATCCCAAAAGCTTCTGTAGTTACGTCTTTAGCTGCCAGTCAGCTCACAATCAGTTATCGCCCCTGATTGACAACTTAACGTATGAAAACCCGGTGTCCCTACGGCTTTTATGTGCAGATCATTCAGCGAGATACGCCATCAGTAAATCCCTTTCGCCAATGTTCTTTCAATTATGCTAGAATGTCGTATGAGAGTGCAGGGTTTTCTCTCCATCCAGAACTGCCATTATTGTTCAGGCGTGGATCCCATTGTAAATGTTCCACGTGAGGGCGTTGCTGGCATGACGTCATCTTACCGCTGATCTCCCCTTCTTGTGAAGTCGATTGCTTCCAAAAGACGGCACTGTTGGAGGGAGCGACGGGAATGGAATGTGGAGATGTGTTTGCCTGACAATATCTTGGTTTAACTGTCCAGTGAAATGATTGAACATGGCAGAAGAGAACTGACGAGAAGCCGACAGATATGGCAAGCATGGAAACAACAGGTTTAATTTTCAAACAAGTTTAATTTGAGAGAGAGAGAGAGAGAGAGAGAGAGAGAGAGAGAGAGAGAGAGAAAGAGAGAGAGAGAGAGAGAGAGAGAGAGACAGACAGACACACACACACACACACACACACACACACACATACACACACACACGCGCGCGCGCGCGCACGCACGCACGCACGCACGCACGCACGCACGCACGCACACACACACACACACACACACACACACACACACACACACACACACACAGAAGGGAGTCTACTTGTATGCTGGCAGCTTTCTATGAAAGAGACAGACAGACGGACAGACAGAGACAGCGACGGCGAAAGGAACACAGAGAGAGAGTCACAGAGAGACAGACAGACAGACAGACAGTGAGCGAGGGAGAGAGAATCTACTTGTGTACTGTTAACTTTCTATGAGAGAGAGAGGAGGGGGAGACAGACAGACGGACGGACGGACAGACAGACAGAAAGACAGGAAGACAGAAAGACAGACAGACAGACAGACAGACAGTTGCACGGACTTACCAGATCAAGACGAACCGTCCTTACAAACATCCAGTGATATCACACCACGGAAAAAAAAAAAAAACCTTCTATTCTATGGCGAGTCCACTGGGTGTTGTCGTATTGCTTTCATTTTTTTCACACCACCCCCCCCCCCCCCCCCCCCCCCCCCTTTCAACTGTGTCTGGTAAATGTAAGGGCTGTTGTTTTGTTTGGATCAGGAGAGAAGTTGTTTGTAAGATGAAAGGGCAGCTGCTGCCTCGGAATCAGAACGACGAAAGGGGGAGGGAGGAAAGAGACGGAGATCACTTTAGAGATGAGGAGGGGCACACAGACAGACTCTGGAAGTCATCACCCTATGTGGGCATTACGAGGTGTAGTACTGACATATTCTGCACAGGATTTGCATTCTTTGTACTACTGAAGCGTCGCAACACGTCTTAGATAATCTTTCGTGTTTTTGTATGGATGATTTCTTGTCTTTGTCTGGTTTGAGCTTGTCCGACAATGGGTTTGTATTTAGAATTGATCTGATCAGAGTGGGAAAGAAACGCTTTATGATTTTAAAAAAAAAAAACATCGATCAACGGTCATTATTCAGTTTAGGTATAACACTGTCTTTTCACTTCTGTCGCCAAAGTAAACATGTAACAATACCAATTTTCTGTTCGAATATGAGAACCGTTTCATTTCTATGTAAAGTGATGCAACGTGAATTGTTCATTCAAATTGTTTTTTTTTACAACACACTGCCTCGTCTGAATATGGTTCATGTCCGTAAGCATCTATTTCTCACATGATTGCAGACTGTTTCATCTCTTTACGCCATATATCTTCTCCCAAATTTTTTTGTTATTGTTTGAAAAGCTGGTGAAGTGGCTGAAGATAAAGTTCCATTGGCGTTTACACAACCGACATTCCTCCCAAGAGTGAAAGAAAAACCGTGTGGCGATACAAAATGTCACCCCAGTACAAAAAGTCACTCCGACACATTTGTCGGAGTCACTTTGAGACATTTTGTACCAGCAAGTCATATATCTATCACGACTGTGAAACAAACTGTCACCGTACGTGACTGAACGGCTTGAGCAGGGTCGTGTCTGGCCAGTCACAGTTTCGTTATAGAGGTGCACAAGGACGCCTGCGTCTGTGGTTACGGCAGTCTTAGAATGCATCGCTACCGTAACAAATAAAAGACTTGCGTGATTGTGTACAGATGATGTAATGGTAGGGGTAGTCTTCTTCATGTATCATATTTATGCGATGAATGACTGTATGTAAGTCATCTTGTAACTTGGAAAGGCGATGTGTTTAGGTGTGCGGAACGAATGTCAAATAGTAGTAGCAACAGCATCACTAGTAGTAGTAGTAGCAGTAGCTATTGTTGCTGTTGTGGTTGTTTTAGTAGTAGTGGTAGTAGCAACAGCAGCAGCAGCAGTTGTAATAGTAGAAGTAGACTAGTAGTAGTGGTGGCGGTAATAGTAGTAGTGGTAGTGGTGATGATAGTGATGGTGGTTAGTGGTAGTGGTAGGGGTGCTTCAGTCGTGGAGTAATTGTGTCAAGAAGATAAAACAGCGGTTGTATTCTAACCCTTTTCAACGAAACTGTTTTTCACCGCCGGGGAAAAATTCGCACAAAAATAACACAAAGTTCCCGAGGTCGAGGAACGACATAGCAGAGGACAGACGTTGTCAAGGAGAGATTCTTTCAGGGCAAAGACAAAATGGCAACGAATGTAAGCACAATACAATGTACGTTTCATGATGTGAGCGGTATGTTTCACGGAAGTCGCCGGCGAAACAACATGTGCTACAATAAGCGTCCAGCACGTTGCATCCTGTGTTTCCTCACTGAAATATTTTTGTTCAGTTATATGTTGCGAAGCTATTTCGCACGTGAAGTCATTTCATGATGCATTCAAATAATTATGGCGAAAAGGGCTTGCATTCTTGTATTTTGCCTATGCGCGCATCATGAGCCAATCAACGGCATCGCCAGCAGACACGTGACAATGCCTCACGTGACAATCGGCCATACGAGACGGAAAGGCCTGCTTCAAATGCTTGACATCATAAAAACTTTGTTTGCTATCGATTCATTCCACTGCCGGTTAACCTGTGGGGCGTACTGTTGAAGACTGACAGATACAGGCATACAAAATGATCATCAGGCCCACGTCACTGCTCATTAATGTTGTGCACGAGAGAAGCAATCGGTGGCGCAGTGTGCATTTTACCGTGCTCTGTAGTTTACCGTGTGACATGCCTATCCAAAAAAAAAATGAGGGGGAAAAAAGCTTTAAAATACTTGTTGCTTTAAATTATCTTTGCGACGGGCATTTCACCTGAAAACATTGGTATGTGACTTTTGCCAACGACAACCTTCCTTTAAACGAGAGAGAGAGAGAGAGAGAGAGAGAGAGAGAGAGAGAGAGAGAGAGAGAATGAGAGACCTGCCGACCTTATTGTTAATGGCTGACAATCGTTGGTTGGTTGGTTGGCTGGTTAGTTGGGGAGGGGGGGGTGGGGTTCCCCCTTAACAAGGTTTCATTGATGTGCCAGCGCAAAATATACTGCTACAAATGCTATCAGTTCTTCCCGTTGTTCATTTCAAAGCAGCAGTCGTGTCCAGAGAGGCCAGTGCAGCAATGACGGGCTCACCAATGCTGAAAGAATATCAAACACCAGATCGTGCTGGAAAATGAGCAAGTCAGATAACGTCCAACAAGTTAAAAGGGGTGCAGAGTGTGGAAATGTGTATGTTTGGACACAAAAACTAAAAAACAAAAACAAAAAAAAAACTAACGCACATTAAAATAAAAAATAAAAAATCTCCCCCTCTCTCCCTTACTCTTTTAACTTCCCCTACACCCCCTCCCCGCACCCCTTTCTACCTCCTCTTCCCACCTAATCGGTGCTATCCAGGTATTTTGTCGACGCGCCACAAGATCACCGAAACGTCTGTCAAAGATGTCACCGGTGACAATGACACAATGGCTGCCGTGACAGACACGTCGCGGGGTGAGGCACAGGTGAAAAAGGGTTAAAGGAGAAACACAATGAATGAATGAATGAATGAATGAATGAATGAATGAATGAATGAACGAACGAACGAACGAATGAATGAATGAATGAATGAACGAATGAATAGTGCGATGAATGAACGAATAAATGAATGAATGGATCAATGAATGAATGAATGAACGAACGAACGAACAAACGAACGAACGAACGAACGAAGGAATGAATGAAGTGATGAATGAACGAATTAACGAATGAATGAATGAATGAAAAGATTTTTCTTAGAAAAGAAAGAAGTAAACGCATAAATGAATGCAAAAAATCTTAGGTGACTAAATCAATAAATTTAAAAAATGGAAAGAAAGAAATCAAGAACAGGGTCTACAAAGGGGGGGGGGGGGGGGGGAGAGAATGATCAGAAGGAAGGAAAAATGGGAGGTGGGGGATGGTTAAAAGGGATCAATTCTGATATTAGGTAAAAGAATGCATTTCATGACTCGCAAAAAATTGCGTATTTTCGGTTTCCTTGGATTTCATTTGTTTGTTTTCAACGAATATCATTTTAGAATGTACGTTGCTACTACTACTACTACTACTACTACTACTACTACTACTACTACTACTAGTCCTCCACCTCCTCCTCCTCCTCCTTCACCTACAACCACTACTACTACTGCTACTATTGGTGGAGGTGGTGGTGATGTTGTTGTTCCTGTTGTTTTTCTTGTTTCTATTATCATTATCATTATTATCATCATCATCATCATCATCATCATCATCATCGTCATCATTATTATTAATATTATCATCACCATCATTTTTATTATTATTATCATTATTATTATTATTATTATTATTATTATTATTATTATTATTATTATTATTATACAATATTATTGCTGCTGTTGTTTTTGCTGCGGCAGCATTGTTTCGTTGTTGTTGTAACAATTATCATTATTGTTGTTGTTATTGTCGCTGCTGCTACTATTGTTGTTGTTGTTGCTGCTGCTGCTGTTGCTGCTGCTGCTGCTGTATTGTTTCGTTGTTGTTGTTGTTCTCATCATTGATAATATCTGATGTGCCTTTATGCGCTGAGCCTTTGCAGTTACAAACCATACACATCAATCTACACACACCTAATAAACGAGAACAAACAGCAGCACACAAGACGCATGCGGCAATCAAATACTGGCATCACGTCCAGTAGAACCATGACACAGTCCTGCCTTCTGGTTCCCTGTCCCCTGACCCATCTCTCACTCAGCAAATGAACAGATGCAGACAGATCAACACACAGGTAAATACCCACGGCTAAAGGCATATCACACACCCAGACAACACAAGCACATAGCCTTCGTATCGCATATCGCTTCATCAGGAGGGAAATGAACAGTCTTCATCAGGAGGGAAATGAACAGTCTTCATCAGGAGGGAAATGAACAGTCTTCATCAGGAGGGAAATGAACAGTCTTCATCAGGAGGGAAATGAACAGTTTTCATCAGGAGGGAAATGAACAGTCTTCATCAGGAGGGAAATGAACAGTCTTCATCAGGAGGGAAATGAACAGTCTTCATCAGGAGGGAAATGAACAGTCTTCATCAGGAGGGAAATGAACAGTCTTCATCAGGAGGGAAATGAACAGTCTTCATCAGGAGGGAAATGAACAGTCTTCAGGATTGAGTTCAAAGAGGGCAGCCAAGCAGAGTGGAAAAGGAGCAAGGATCGAAAGCCTGGTTGAAAGAAATGGAATGGAGATACACTGCTAATGAGATGTTTCCAATCATTGGAAGATCAGAAAGAGGTCCAGAAACCAAAAGCCAGTGGTCAGCCAATGAATGTGATGGAAGTGCGAATGTTGATTGACAGACGATGACAGAGACATGGGAAAATCTATTCACATATTTTTTTTCTTCTGTGGCTTCCGTGGTCATTTGAGCTGTAGAGAAACAGAACTTGCCTAGGCTTGACATTTCTCAACAGGTTTCCAAAGTTGTCGAAGTTGAACATGAATGAGGTGTGGCTGCGTGTACTACTCACGGGTCCTGTCCTCCGCCAAGTCCGCTCAGCCTTGACCGCCTCCTGTGGACAGCACGGGAACGCCATGAGAAACACACACACACACACACACACACACACACACACACACACACACACACACACACACACGCACACACACACACACACACACACATAACACAAATATGCACAATGTACAGCAGAAAGTAACTAACTTTTTTAAAAAAACAATTACAGAATGAAAGGTGATGATGGAGGGAAGGGCAAGAGGAAAGGTGCGGAGGTGAGGGAGAGTGAGGGTGGGGGGGGGGGGGGCAGAGCGGAAAGGAGAGGTGGAGGATGTATGCGACGGGAGGGAGGGGGTCATGAACTAGACCTCAGTGAGATGCCTGACCGATGACCAGTTTAATCTCTCTTTCTTGCACGCTGATACTCTTGCGGACACTGCCTACAGGCAGTGAAGTTTTGTGTGTATGTATCCCACCATTAAGGCAGCCATACTCCATCTTCGGGGAAGGTGCATGCTATGTCATCCATACCAACGGCCAAACTGGCCTTCTCTTCCGAAAGTTGGTGATGGGATTTTAAGTGTGTGCAAGATGTTGTGCATGCGTTCACACACGGAACCTCGGTTTATAGTCTCATTCGAAGGACTGTATGGGGAATGGAGTCAGAACCAATGTTAACTCCGAGGAAAAAAATCCCCCTGTACTGAAATTCGAATCGGCAACCCCAGGATCACGAGTCCGGCGCTCTACCAACTGAGCTATTCCGGCCCCCACCAGTATACCGGCCCCCACCAGTATAATGAAACAGTGCTATATTATCCAAACAAAACGCAGCGACACGCTGTGACTGACGACATGACAGAAAACACACCATAAAGGGCCCCAATAATCGGCGTGATTCACATCCATGGAAGGGAGGGAAGGAGTGGAGGAAAGCAGGGGAGGTAAGAGTGAGTGGGGTGGAAGGGGGCGGGGGGAATGAGTGAAGGAGGCGGCGGAATTAGGAAGAAAGGGGGGAGGGTGCGGGAAGGTG
>CM031601.1:5306255-5308755 GCA_018398815.1 Conus ventricosus
TGCAGTATTGATGTGCAGTATTGATGCGCAGTAGGGATGTGCAGTAGGGATGTGCAGTATTGGGTGTGCAGTATTGATGTGCAGTATTGATGTGCAGTAGGAATGTGCAGTATGGATGTGCAGTAGGGATGTGCAGTATTGATGTGCAGTATTGGGTGTGCAGTATTGATGTGCAGTATTGGGTGTGCAGTATTGAAGTGCAGTATTGATGTGCAGTATTGGATGTTCAGTATTAATGTGCAGTATTGATGTGCAGTATTGATGTGCAGTATTGATGTGCAGTGTTGGATGTGCAGTATTGATGTGCAGTATTGATGTGCAGTATTGATGTGCAGTATTGATGTGCAGTAGGGGTGTGCAGTAGTGATGTGCAGTATTGATGTGCAGTATTGATGTGCAGTATTGGGTGTGCAGTATTGATGTGCAGTATTGATGTGCAGTATTGGGTGTGCAGTATTGATGTGCAGTATTGGTGTGCAGTATTGATGTGCAGTATTGATGTGCAGTATTGATGTGCAGTATTGGGTGTGCAGTATTGGATGTGCAGTATTGATGTGCAGTATTGATGTGCAGTATTGATGTGCAGTATTGATGTGCAATATTGGATGTGCGGTATTAATGTGCAGTATTGATGTACAGTATTGATGTGCAGTAGGGATGTGCAGTATTGATGTGCAGTATTGATGTGCAGTATTGATGTGCCGTATTGGATGTGCAGTATTGATGTGCAGTATTGATGTGCAGTATTGATGTGCAGTATTGATGTGCAGTATTGGATGTGCGGTATTGATGTGCAGTATTGATGTGCAGTATTGCTGTGCAGTAGGGATGTTCAGTAGGGATGTTCAGTATTGATGTGCAGTATTGATGTGCAGTATTGATGTGCAGTATTGGGTGTGCAGTATTGATGTGCAGTATTGATGTGTAGTATTGATGTGCAGTAGGGATGTGCAGTAGGGATGTGCAGTATTGATGTGCAGTATTGATGTGCAGTAGGGATGTGCAGTATTGATGTGTAGTATTGATGTGCAGTATTGGATGTGCAGTATTGATGTGCAGTAGAGATGTGCAGTATTGATGTGCAGTATTGATGTGCAGCATTGATGTGCAGTATTGATGTGCAGTATTGATGTGTAGTATTGATGTGCAGTATTGATGTGCAGTATTGATGTGCAGTATTGATGTGCAGTATTGATGTGCAGTAGGGATGTGCAGTATTGATGTGCAGTATTGATGTGCAGTATTGATGTGCAGTATTGGGTGTGCAGTATTGATGTGCAGTATTGATGTGTAGTATTGATGTGCAGTATTGATGTATAGTAGGGATGTGCAGTGTTGATGTGCAGTATTGATGTGCAGTATTGATGTGCAGTATTGATGTGCAGTATTGATGTGCAGTACTGATGTGCAGTAAGGATGTGCAGTATTGATGTGCAGTATTGATGTGCAGTATTGATGTGCAGTATTGATGTGCAGTAGGGATGTGCAGTATTGATGTGCAGTATTGATGTGCAGTAGGGATGTGCAGTATTGATGTGCAGTATTGATGTGCAGTATGGATGTGCAGTATCGAGTGTGCATCTTGACTAACGGGGAGGGTTCACAGTGAGGTGATTAAAGGCCACAATTGAAATATGAACAAGAACAGAATTACAACTCCGCCAGACGAAAGAACTTGAGGTTTTTGTTCTTTTTCTTTTTTTTTTTTTTTTTTTTTTGGGGGGGTTGCTTTTGTTAGTGGGTTTGTTTTTGGTTTGCCTATTGTACTCCCAGCTCTTATAGAACAGGGAGTACTTTACAATGGAACAAAGAAGTGCAGTCTGTCTGTCTGTCTGTCCGTGGTCAAAATGTGTTCCACTCGCTCCACACAAAACTTGTGGGCCGATCTTTCTAAAAATATGTAGGTATGTTCATTATGGATCACGGATGATGCCCGGTGTTTTATTTTAACAGAATAGCCGTTACTAACGGCTATAATGGCCCAAAACGGTTTTTCTTCTTTATGGAATATCTCAGTGACAAAATGCATTATGACGCATGTTTGATTGTGACGTTACACTTTCTGCATTATGGAAAATCTCAGTGACGAAAACATTATGACGCATGTATGATTGTGACGTTTTCCAGCCTCTCCCCCCCCCCCCCCCCCCCCCCCACCCCACGAGTATTCAAGATAAACTGGGAGTAGGTTTATATGCTTTGCATCTTGCTTTTTGTACACCCAGTTCTTATAGAACAGGGAGTACTTTTAGAATGGGAACGAAGAAATGCTGTCTGTGTGTCTGTCTGTCTGTCTGTGTGTCCGTGGTCAAAATGTGTTCCACTCGCTCCAGACAGATCTACGGGGCCGATCTTTCTGAAAATATGTAGGTATGTTCATTATGGGCCACGGATGATGCCCGACGTTTTAGTTTACCGCTATAGCCGTTACTAATGGCTGTAACGGCCTGTAACGGTTTTTCTTCTTTATGGAATATCTCATAAAGTACTTGGCCGATCT
>CM031601.1:5316255-5332940 GCA_018398815.1 Conus ventricosus
AACAAACATTAACGTGTAAGGTTGTCGTTTTTAATCTAATGTTACAACTTTTTAAAAAAAAAATGCAAATCGCTCATGCCACATTCTGCATGTCAACTAGACCTATGTGCCCTAGGGCCCAAGCAGATCCAGGTTCACCGTAATGTGGCTGATGCGAAGGTTTGGGAAATTTAAGAATCATGTTTTACACTTTTACACATTCATTGTCTATTTGGCAGGGAATTTCTACCATTTTATGTGTTCAACAAACAATTGTGGTTCGGGACGTTAAAGCGCGGAATCGACCCAGAAACATTTTTGGGGAACGGCCATCCCAAACCTTGAAAGGAAGCACCCAAGAAGAAGGAATTAAGACATTTCCAACACCAAGCACTAAAACCACTATGATTTTTCCAATCGTTACACTTTTTGGACTTTTGACGGTACACATCTCCAACGAAGCTTTTAAAGAGTGCTGTTCAAAGCTTGTCTATAAAATTGTTTTTATATCCAGGAGAAAAATTTTCAAATTTTTTTGAAACTCAAAGACTGTTTAAAAGTACTTTTAGACTACTTCTCAATGTTGATATCAAAAAAGTTTAGCAAATTAAACAACCCAAAAGAGCCCGAACTTTTTAACAAGTATTCGCAAGCTGAAAGTTTAACAAGAAATTTTTTTCAGGTGATAGAAAAAACTTTTTTTGCATCTTAAAGGGGTAATTACTTTCAAAAAAATTAAAATCAAAATAAATAAAAAATAAAAAATAATTATTAAAAAATAAAAAAATTAAAAAAAAAAATAAATTTAAAAAAAAAAAAATTTAAAAAAAAAAAAATTAAAAAAAAATTAAAAAAAAAAAAAAAATTAAAAAAAAAAAAAATTTTTTTTTTTTAAATATTTTTTTTTAAAGTATTTTTAAGGGGACCCAAGTTTTATTAAGTTTTAACCCAAATCATCAAATCTTCTAAGTTTTTACAAGTCATCCTCAAGTCCTCAAGCTTTTTTAAGTCCCCCCCAAATTTCCTCAAGTTTTTCCCAAGTCTTCCTAAGTCCCCCTTTTCTTTTAAGTTATCTAAGTCATTCTAAGTCTTAACTAAACATTCTTTAAAAATACCCTTAAATATCCCAAAAAAAAAACTATTTTTTTTTAAGTAATTTTTTCCCCCCCCCCCCCAACCAAAAAAGTAAAGTCTAAAAAGTCACCCACCCTCAAAAAAGCTCATCTTAGGGGTCTTCTCGGCCCATAACTAAGGGAAGGGCTTTTTCTCCAACAAAATTTAACAAACTTTTTTGGAAAAGTCTTTTATTTAAAAATTTATTTTTAAAAATATTTTTTTAAAAAAAAGATTATTTTTTTTTTTTTGTTCTTTTTTTCATTTAAATGGTCAAAATTGCATTTTTTTTTTTGCGGTTTTTTTTTGGCGTTGGGCTTTTTTGCAAAAGGCCAGTTTTTTGATTCTTTGTTTTGTTTTCCCGGGTTATTTTTTTAAGCCCGCATTAATTCCCCCCGGCTGGCGTGGAAATTTTTTTAAATTTAATTTTCCCTAAATTTTGCCCCGTTCACATGGGTTTTTTTTAAAGGGGGGAATTTTTTTGTTCCCGGGGGGGCGGGGGGTTTTGTTTATTTTGTTTTATTTTAACATTTTAAATTTTTTTTTTCTGGTTTCCCCCGCTTTTTTTTGAAAAACCCCCCAAATTTTTTAAGGTTTTTCCCTGATTAGCGTTTTTTTTGTTCCCTGGTTAAATTTTCCCCTGATTAATGTTTTGTTTTTGTTTTTTGGCCCTATTTTTAAGGGGAAAAAATTTTTTGAATTTTTGAAAAACCCCTGATTTTTTGCAAAAAAAAAGTTTTCCCTTTTAATTAAAAAACCACTGAGCTTAAAACTTTGTTTTTTAAAATGGAAACTTTTTAATCTAGTAAGTCGTTCGAAAAGGGGGGGGGGAAAAAATTTTTTTTTTCAACTAAGAAAAACCTTTTCCCCCCCGGGTTTTTACTTGGCCCCAAAATGGGTTCATAGTTAGAATTTTGCTTTTTTGGGAAAACTGTTAATTTTTTTTAATTAATTCTTCCAAACTGGAAAAAAGTTCCCAAGAAAACAATCTTTTTGGGGATAAAAGTTGGTTTTAACTTGGGGCACTTTTAATTAAAGGTTTTTGGGGCCCTTGGTTAGGAGTACATTTCAGTTTTTTTTTAAAAATTTTTAAAATTTTCAAAAATAAAAAAGAAAAAAAATTTTCAATTGTAACCACCTGTTTTGGAAATAATTTTAGGGTACCAAGCTTGGGTTAACCTTTTAAAAATTAAAACCCCAATTTGGGAATAGACTTTTTAGGCGAAAGTAAGTATTCGCCTTTTTTTAAAAAGGGTTTTAGTTTAAGGAAAGGAAAAAACAAAAAAAAATTTTGAAAAAAACTTTAAAAAAAGCTTCACTGAAAAAGAAACGGGGCTTTGGGGTAAGCCCTTTTAGCGAAAAAATTTATTTTGAAACGCCCAAAGGGGTGTGGGAAAAAGGAAAAAAAAACAAAGTATGGGGCAACTAACTTTACCGGTTTTAAAAAAGGCACAAAAAGGGGAAATTTTTTTCCCCCCAAAACAGGGGCTCCTTTTAAAATTAAAAAGGGTAAAAAAAAACAAAAATTTTTGAACAGGGGGAAAAAAGGGGTCCCTTGCCCCCCAAAAATTAGTTTTTTTTTCAAACCCTAAAAACGATATAAAGCTTTTTTTTTAAGTTTGTTTTTTTAAAAATTTGGGATAAAAAGAAACAAAAAATATACAAAAGGATAAGGGGGGAAAACAAAAGGAATCAAAAATAACAGGCCCAAGAGGGAAAAACAGAAAAGAAAATTTAAACAAACCCTTGGCAAAAATTTTTTTAAGCCCTCGAATAAAAGCCCAATTTAAAAACCCAAACACACCCCTAAATGGCTTCAAATTTTAAAATCGAAGATTTAAAGAAAAAAAAAGAGCCTCCGCTTGCCGCTTCAAAAATACAAAAAAAGCAACTTTCCGAGTCCTTTTTTGTGGGAAAAAAAATGAAAAAGAGGGCCCCCCTTTCTTTTGAGACATCGGAGGAAAAAAATTTTTGGCCAGTGAAAATTTTTTTTAAAAAAACCCAAAAACTTTAAAGGGGGGCATTCGGGGGCCGACACACTTTGAAAACTTTAAAACTTGCCAAAATTTTCCCCAACATTAAGAAATTTTTGCAATCCTCGCAACAAAAAGGAAAAAAATGCCCCCAGTTTTTCCCCCCAAAAAAATTTGGGTTTAAAAGGGCCCTTTTAAAAACCAAAAGACAAAAGGGGAAAAAAAATAAAGGCAAAATCCAGAAAACAAATATTATTTTGGGGGAATTTTTTTGGGACCTTTATTTACCGGGGGAAGAAAAAAACTCCAAACCAAAGATCCTTTGGGGGACCCAAAAAAATAAAAAAATTGGTTTAAAAAAATCCCCCTTTAAAATTTTAAGGAAGCAAAAAAAAAACCAGCCCCCAAAAAAAGGAAGAAAAAATCGGGATAAAATTCCCCGGCCGTTGCTTTAAAATTTCGAAACAAATTTTTTAAATAAAACCAAAGGGAAAAAGAAACGAAAAAAAAAATGGAAAAAAGAACCCTGAAAAAGAAAATAATTTTGGGTGTTTGTTTTAAAAAAATTTTGAATTTTAAACTGATGGGGAAAAATCCAAAACCCCCAAAAAAACCCCAAAATTAAAAAAATTTTGTTTTTAAAAAAAAGAAATCTGGCAAAAAAGGGGATTTAAAATAATTGGAGTTTTTGTTGTCTATAAAAAAGTTTTAAAAAAAAAAACCCCCTTTTATGGGTTTTTATGCCCCAATTTCAAAATAAAAAAAGGTTCAAAAGTTTTTTTTTGTTTTTTAAAATTTTTGTTACCTTTTGGTTTATTTCCCCTTTGATTAATCCATTTTAAACCCCTTGTATGATGAAAAGTCTTTAAGCAAACGTTCTTTTAATTTTTGGATAGTTTTAGCCAACCCCGGTTTCCTTTTCTTTTTAAAAATTTTTTTTTCTTAAAAAACTGTCTTTTTGAAATTAACCCCCCTCCGACATTAAAAATATCAACCTTTTCCTAAAAAAATTTTTTTAAGAAAAAAACGGTTTGGTAAACTTTTTTTTAATCCCCCATGTCCTTTAGCCAAAAGGTTTTATGTCTTAAATGCTTCGTTTTTTTCCAAAAAGTCTTACTTGTGAAAAACTCACTTTAAAAAAGGGTTTTAAAACTTTTAAAAATCTTTTAAAAAAAAATTTGATTTTTCTAAAAAAGTCCCTAATTTAAAGGGTTTTTAATTTGATTTTTTTTTTTCATCATTGCCCAAAAACATCAGAAATTTTGAAGGGGTTTAAATTTTTTTTTGCTTTAAAGTTGCCTTTGGGGCCCTCGACATCTTTTGCTTTGCGGGTTTATAGTCTTTCCCCAGGGGTTTTTATAATTTTAAAAAATCCCCTTTTTTGAAACATTTTGGGTTTGGAAACAATTTTCTTGATGGTTTCGGGGAAAGTTCTTGAAAAAAATTTTGCGAAAAAGTGTTCCTTCCAAACCTGTTTTAAAATTTTTAGAAGTCCCTTAATGGACAAATAATATTTTTTTCCCCAAGTTAGGGACCATTTTGGGCCCGTTCTTATCCATCTTGTTTTCTGAAAAAATCATATGGGTCGGAAATTTTGGGGGCACAACTCAGAAGAAAAGCGGACAGGCTTAAAAACTGCCCCCCCACTTTAATTTTAAAGTTTTTTTTACACCTTGGGCCCCTTTTTTTTGGTTTCCCAAGTGTTCCCAATTCCCACCATCTTGGCATCTTAATGGATGTTAGCCCTTTTCTGGGCAAAAAGAACGTTTGGGGTTTTTCTTTCGTAAAAAAACCGCCAAATACCCCCCAACCCCCTTTTTTCAAAAATTTGGGTTTTTACAAAACAACGTCTAAGGAAAATTTGAAGATCCCAAAACCCCTAAAGAAGTAAAGCCAGAACCTTAAAGTTTTTTGAGGCTTTCTGAACAAAAGTTGCCCCAAAAAAAAATTCCAACAAGTATGAAATTTTGTTCCCCTGTTTTTTAAACTTAATTTTTGAGCCTTTAAAACTTTAAAGGAAATTCCTGAGTTTTTCCCCTTGCTAAAAAAAAACCCCTTGGCGGGAATGTTTTGCAACCCCCAATTTTTTTCTGTTTAAAAAGGGTAAAAGCCCTTTTTAACAAAGGTTTTGGGAAATTTTTCCCCCCAAAATTGGCCTTTTTAAAATCCGTTCAAACCCCTCGGTTTTCAAGATGAGAAAGACATTTATTTAATTAAACCTGTTTTTCGAATTTGTGGGCTCCCCAAGGCTGGTTCCTTTTCTAAATAGGGAGAAATCGTTCCGTTTAAAAAAAGATGGCGCCCCCTTTTTGGGATAAATTTTTGGGGAAAAATTTCCTTTTTTATTGCCTCGAAAAATTTTTACAAAGGTTTTTGGTTTTTTTCTGGGGGGTTTCATTTTGGGGGTAGTTAAACCCCAAAAACCAACAATGGGGGCGATCTATTTTTGGGTTTTCCCCGGGCCCTTAGTTTAGTAAAATTTTTTTTTTTGCAGGGGACGCCCTTTAAACTATTTTTAAAATTTTTTTCCCAAAACCCCCTTTATATAAATTTGGGTTTTCCCCCCCCCCCCCCCCCAAACCCCCCCCCCATTTTTCCTTGATTTTTTTTCAAGTTTTTTGGGGGGCTCCCTTCAAAGGAACAGGGGGATTAAAAACTGGTAAACCTAGTATTTTTTGCGTTTTTTTCCGGTTCTTAAAACAACTTTAAACTGGTGGGGGGGGGGTTTTTTTGTTTAATTCCTTTTAAAAATTTTAATGGGATGGCTTTCAAAGGTTTTTTTTTTAAAATTTTTAAAAAAAATTTTGTTTTTTTTTGGAAAAACCCCCAATAAAATCTCAGGGCGTTTAATTTTAAAGGGGTGCCCCTGGTTTTAAAAAAAAATTTGGAGTAAGTCAACGATTTTTGTTTTCCCTATTGTTACTGTCTTACATTTAAATTTGGGGCCAAAAATTTTTTCCTTCCCCCGGAAAACATTAAAATTTTTGGGTTTTTTTGTTTTTCAAATGATCAAAAATTTCTCATCGGGAAAAATTTTTTTGAATTTTTAACTTTCGTTTTTTCCATATTAGCATCTTTTTCTTTCGCAAAAAATAAATTAAAAAAAACCCAAAGAAACTTTTTTCGTTTTTTTGTTTTAAAACTTTTTAAAAACCCCCCGTTGGGAATGTAACCTTTGAACAAAAGGGGGAAATTTTCCTTTTTTAATTTTTAAAATTCGCCCCTTTTAAAAAAAACTTCTTTTCTTTTTTAGGGCCCCTTTTTTGTGCAACTTTGCGCCCAAAACCCCCGGGTTTAAGTCATTTGGGGAAAAATTTTTGTTTTTTTTGAACCCAGCTCAATTTCTTATTTTTTGACATAGTGTTTTTAAAAAATAAAAAATTTTTTGGGGGGCTAGTTAAACCGGAACTAGAAAAGCCAAATAAAACCCTTGCCACGTTTTTTGGGTAAGACCCTTCCCAAAACAATAAATTTGTGCCCCGATAAAAACCCCTTTTCAGCATTTTTCCCCCAATTGTTTGTTTCTTTCTTGAGCTGCCCTTTTTTTTCTGGAAATTTTTTTATTTAAAAAAAAAATTTTTTAAAAAAACCCTAAACCTTTTTTTTGCGCTTGGACATTAAAAATTTAAACGCCCTTTGGCTTTTTAATTAAATTTTTAAAAAGTTTTGTTTTCTTTAAATTTTTTTAAGCATTCCTTTTTTATCTCCGGGTTTTTTCGTTAAAAACTTCCCGCTTTTCTTTGAAGTAAACTCTTTGTCTTTGTTCATTAAAATCCCTTAAAAATTTTTAAACTTTCCCGTTGGGTTTAACCGCTTATTTTATTTTAGTTTCGAGCAAGTTTGCCGTTTTAATTAAACCCTACCCTTTTTGGGGGTTTTATTTTTTAAATTTTTTTTTCCGCAGCATAGTTTTAAACCGCCAAACAAAGACCCCGTTTTTTAAAAAAATTTCGAAACCCTTTTGCTAAAACCTTTTCATCTTCCCGCTTTTAAAATAATATCATTTTCCCCCCGTTTTGAATTTTTTAAAGATAAAAACCGGAAAAATTTGTTGGTTTTTTTTTTTAATCGCTTGTTTTTGTTGCTTTTGGGAAATTTTGAATCGAAGGGGTTTTTCTTGGGGTCTTAAAGAAAAATTTTTCAAAATTTTTTTCTTGACCTTTATCCCCGAACGGGCATGTTTTTTTAAAATAAAAAATTTTGGGAGAACGTTAAACCCTTTCCTTAATTAAACTTACTTTTTTCTGACTAAAAGGGGTTTTTTTTTTGGCCCCTTTTTAAATTTTTTTTTTTATTTTTTATTCCTTAAAAAGTTTCTCCCGTTCCATGTAATGTTAGTTGCTTGGTAAAAATAAAACCTATTTTTTTTTTTAAAAAATCCAGGCCCGGAAGGTTTTTTTTTTGGAAGGGTTCTTTTAAATTACCCCCCCCAACCCCCCAAAAAATTTTTTATTTTGTCTAAAATTGGATTTAACAGAAGAATTTGGTTTCCCGCCCCCAAAGAATTTTTTTCGTTTATTTTTTTTTAAAAAATTTTCACTTCCCCTTTTGAAGGTTTTATATTCACATTTTTTTTAAAATTTTAAAATTTCCGGGAGTTTTTTAACAAAATTATTTTTTTGTTTTTTTAGTTTTTGAAAAATCGCCGTTTTTAAAATTTTAATGGGCTTTTTGAAACCCCCCGCTTTTCAAAAATTTTGGGTTCAAACCAAATTTTAAAGATGTGAAAAATGGTTTTGGGTTGGTTTTTGGGGATTTGGGAAAAAGTTTTAATTTAAAATTAAAGTTTTTCAAAGACAATTTTTTAAGCTCCTTGAAAAAAAAATGGGGGCTTTAACAACCAAATTAGGGGGGGGGAAAACTTTTCCAAAGCAAAAAAAAGTAAAAAACCTTTTTTGTTTTAAAAAAACCCCAGCGGCGCCCTTTTAATTTTAGGCCCTTGGTTCCCGAAACGGAAGACTTTCCCTTTTACGCTTTCCATGCAGAAAGGTTTTAAAAAGGCCCCCAAAGGGTTTTAAAAAAAATATTTCCCCCAATTTTTTCAAAAATTTTTTAAGATTTCCCCCCCCCAAAAAAGGAAAAAACTGTTTGGTTGGCTTTTTTTTTGGGGGGTTAAAAAAAAAAGCCTAGACCTGGGAGAAATCTCCCCTAGTCTAAATCTAACAGAAAAATTTGACTCAAAAATAGTAAGGAATTTTTAAAAATTTTTTAAACCCCTGCAGCAAAGGGGCCGTTTTTAAAAGGGCCCCAAACAAACCCTATTTGTTTCTTTTTTTTAAAAAAATAAAAAGTTTTATTTAAAAAAAAGGGGGGAATTGAACAAAGGAAAAGTGTTTTTTTCCCTTAAAAAAACAAAAAATAAAATTTTTTCCGGAACCGTGGCTTTACGGGTGGGTTAAAGAAAGTGGGCACTTTTACAAAGTTTGGTAAGCCCCCCAAAAATTTTTGCCCCCAAAATTTTTTTGGGTATTTTTGTAAAGGGGGCAAGGAAAACTGTTCCTAACAAACCGCCCCAAATTTTTACCAAAAGAGTCAATTTTTTCAAAGACCCCGGGGGGGGATCAAATGTGCAAAGGGGCCCCAAAAAAGTTTGG
The DNA here is from genome assembly GCA_018398815.1 of Conus ventricosus. Classification (NCBI taxonomy): domain Eukaryota; kingdom Metazoa; phylum Mollusca; class Gastropoda; order Neogastropoda; family Conidae; genus Conus; species Conus ventricosus. The sequence continues at coordinate 5,324,915 of CM031601.1, forward strand.
GGGGGAAAATTTTTTCTTTAAAAAAGCGTCCCCCCCGTTTCCTAAAACTAATTAAAGAAAATTAAATAAACAGCAAAGGGTTTTAAATCAATAAAAAAGAAAATTTATTTCAAAAAAAAAATTTTAAATTTTTACCGAAAACCCCCCCTTGGAAAAAATGCGGCCCTATTGCTTTAAAGGGAAAAAGAGGGGAATTAAAAAATTTGCCCTGGGAAAAAATTTTGCAAAAAAAGAAAAAAGAAAATCGTTACTATCGCCCATTAGGGGGCCCGGTGTAAAGAAAAAAACCCCGATAAAAAAAACTTGCCCGGGCCAAAACAAATCTAAATAAAACCAAAATTTAAACCCCAATTTTAAAAAATTTAAAAACTTTAAAAAAATTATTCCCCAGCCCCCTTTGGGGAAACCCCCCCCAATTTTACTCCCAAGGTTTTCTTTAAAAAAGGGTTTTCCCCCCATTAAACGGGGGGGGGGCCCAAACCCCCCCCCCCCCCCCCTAAAACGGGCCCCCCAAAATTTTATCTTCTTATTTTCCCCCCCCCCCCCCCCCCCAAAAACCCCCCCCCCCCCCCCCCCCCCCCCCCCCCGGGGGGCCCCCCCCAAAAGGCCCCCCCCCCCCCTTTTTTTTTTTTAAAATTTTGTTGAAAAGGGCCCGTAAAAACCAAACCAGTTAATTAAGAAAAGAATTTGGGGGGGGGGGGGGGGGGGTAAAGGGGGGGGGGGGGCCAAAAATTTTATCGAAAAACCGCGGTTTCTTTTTTTGTTTTTTTTTGGGGGTTTAGTCTTTTAATTTGGGGGTTTTTTTTTGGGAAAAAAAGAATTTTAATTTTGTTTTTTTTTTAATTTCCCGGGGTTTTATTTTGGCTATTTTAATTTCTTTTTAAAATTTTTAATTTTTAAAAGAGGTAAACAACTGGTAAAAACCCGCCAAACAAAGGTTTTTTTGCGGAAAGGAGAAAAAATTTTTACCCTTTTCCCGGGGAAAAAAACAACCTGAGAATTTGGGCCCTCTAAAACAAAATTGTTTTCCTAAAACAGAAAATTTTAAAAAATTTTTTTCTTGCTTTTTTGGAAATGAAACCAAAAAAAAAGTTTAAAAAGAAAGGTCCCTTTTTCTTCAATCCCCCCGGTTTACCCCTATTTAGTATTTGTCCCTGGAAATTTTAAAGCCCCCCTTTTTTAAAGCCCGAAAATTTTGCTAAAAAATTTTTTCAAAAGGTGCGATTTTTTCATTTTTAAAAGGGAAAAAAAAATTTAAAGGTCCCCCGGCCCTTTTTAATAAAATGGCCCCCCCATTTTTCCCCCGAAAAAGTTAAAATTTTTGTTAAAGACCCCCAAAGTTCGTTTCTTTTCTGAGGGTTTTAAAATTTGTTTTTAAAGGGGGAAAAAAAATTTTTTAAAAATGAAATAAAACTTAAAAATGAAAAAAGAAATTTTTAAATTTAAATAATGCAAAAAAGTTTTAACCCCAAAAAAAAAAGGTTTTTTTTGAAAAATCATTTGGGAAAAGGGGGGGGAAACTAAACGTTTTAAAATTTAAAACTTGGGAAAAAAGCCCAAAGGGGGGTTTAAAAATTTTAACGGGAAAAAATTGGGTTACAAAAATTTTTTTTAAAGAAAAAAGAGTGGGGGGGCAATTAAATTAAATTTAAATTAAAAAAATGAAACTGCCAAAGAAATTTTTTTTCATTTTTAAAAAGGAAAAATTTAATTTCCAAAAAATTTTGTCAAAAAACCCCAAACGTTTTTATTAGGGAAAAATTCGAAAAATTTTTCAAAATTTCCCTTTATGAAATTTATACTTAAAAAACTAAAGGAAAATTTTAGAAAAAAAAAAGTTTAAAAGTTTCAAACGGGGGGGAACAAATTGCCCATTTAAAAATTTTTTTTTTAAAATTTGGGGTTTTTTTAAAAAAGGAAAAGCTTTAAATAAATTTTAATGACAAAAAAAAAATTTAAATTAAAATAAAAGGGGGGGGTTTTTTAAAAATAAAAAAGGGGATTAAAAACGCCCAAATTTTGATTTAATTTTCCCCCAAAGCCAAAATTTTGAAAAAATTTCCCCTTTGACTTTGAACATTAAAACCTTTTTTTTATACTAAAAACAAAAAAAAGATTTTGGGGTAAGTTTTAAAAGAAAAAACCCCAAACAGAAAAAAATTAATTTATAAATATAAATTCCCCAAAAAAGTTGGGATTTGGAATATTTAAAAATTGGAAAAAAATTTTTAATTTAAACCCTTTCCTTTTTTTTTTAAAAAAATTTGTTTAAAAAACCCCTTTTTTTTCCCTTTTTTGGTGGGGGCCCCCAGGGGTTTAAAAAAAAAAGGGGGTTTCCTTTGGGAAAAAAAAAAAAAGAAAAAAAAAAAATAAAAAAAAAACCCCCAAAGGTTTGGGGGCAAAAAATTCCCAAAAAACAAGGGGCAAAAAAAATTTTTTGGGCGGAACAAAAAATTTTTGTTTTTTTTAAAAAATAATAAAAAATTTTTTTCCAAACCCAAAAAAATTTAATTTTGCTAAATTTAAAAGAAAAATTAAAAAACTTTAATTTTTTGGTAAATTTTAAGCTTAACCGGGCCAAAATTTAATTTTCCAAAAGAAAAAATAAGAATTGAAAATTTTAAACGAGGGAAAAAACGAAAAAATTTTCAAGACTATTAAAAATTTTTAAAAATTCATTAAAAAAATATGGGGCCCAAAAAAATTTGCAATTTTTTCAAAATTTTTTTCGGGAAAAAAAAAGGGGGGGGGAAAAGAAAAAAAAAAGGGAAAAAAAAATTTTTCCTGGCCAAAAACTTTATCTTTTTTTAATTCATTTTTTTCCAAAATTAAAAGGAAAAAAACAACAAAATTTTTAATTGGGGAAAAAAAAAATTTTACCGATAATTAAAATTTTAACATATGGCCTTTAAGAATTTATTTAAGACCCTTTTTAGGAGAAAGTAAAAAAAAAACCCTTGTTGAAACCCCGTAAAAACAGGGGTTTAAATTTGGGGATACCGAGTTGGTCATTTCCTGTCAAGAACAGAAAGGCATTTGGTTTACTTTCCCATGGGTGGGGGGAATCCAGAATGCCCTTCCTGTTCTTAAAGTAAATGGCAAAATGATTTGATCTTATTTATCATGTGTTTGTGGTGGTTCAGAAACCATTACGCCGCCATGTCTTAATCAACCGCGCGCAGTACATGTTCTCTACGCATTCTAGCTATTTCAATTAAAGTAAAGCAGCTTTTGTATTATTCATGTGTACAACATTTGGAAAAAAAAAAAAAACCCATGACGTTGCAGTACAATAACCTGTGCCTCAGAATGTAGATTTTAGTTCAGCGAAGTTGTTTTGGCAAAGATGAAATTTAAGAACAGTCACACCAACACAAATTCATGTCGGTTTGGCAGCACTGTTCAGGAATCAGTATGTGTCATACAGAACAATTGCCCATGCGTCTGGACGCTTGAAAGCTGAGGAAATCGACCCAAAACATGTGCAAGGCCTCCAAACCTTGTCGAGGACGACCCAAGAACTGAAGAATCTGAAAACATTTCAACTCGTCAAGCGACTGAATAGTATGTTATTCCATGCGTTACACTTCATTGGACTTTGCTGGACGAGTACATCATCCTCCAACAGAAAAATAAAGAGTTCGCATGTTCAAAGCCCTTGCTCTAGAAGACGGTGAGACTGTTTCGTATAATCACAGGAGACACAAATTTCTCAAGATCTTTTATCTGGAAAGCTCGAAGACTGTTCCCTATAGTCGCATAAGACTGCATTTCTCAAGACGTTGAATCCAGAAGGTTCGTAGACTGAATAAAACACTTGCAGGGGACGAAGGTTAGTCTTCCCTCTGAGATCTTCGTAACAGAGGATTCGAACCAAGCGTGAATGGGTGCTAACAACGAAGGACTTTTCTGATGCAGGCTGAACTTCAGAACCGAAGAGAACTTTTGCTGAGGGACGTTCCATTCCTCAGACTGTGTCACAGTCATTGTCTGTTCATGTCAAGTTCCCACTCAATGCAAACTACAGTAGAGATATACTGACCTGAATCACTCCATATGTCTATGAGCAGTGCCCGCCATTCAGGCAAAACAATCACATTGCATTGGACCTTGGAGGGTGAGATTAACGTCATGGCAGACAGAGGCTCATTGGACCTTGGAGGGTGAGATTAACGTCATGGCAGACAGAGGCTCATTGGACCTTGGAGGGTGAGATTAACGTCATGGCAGACAGAGGCTCATTGGACCTTGGAGGTTGAGATTAACGCCATGGCAGACAGAGGCTCATTGGACCTTGGAGGGTGAGATTAACGTCATGGCAGACAGAGGCTCATTGGACCTTGGAGGGTGAGATTAACGTCATGGCAGACAGAGGCTCATTGGACCTTGGAGGGTGAGATTAACGTCATGGCAGACAGAGGCTCATTGGACCTTGGAGGGTGAGATTAACGTCATGGCAGACAGAGGCTCATTGGACCTTGGAGGGTGAGATTGACGTCATGGCAGACAGAGGCTCATTGGACCTTGGAGGGTGAGATTAACGTCATGGCAGACAGAGGCTCATTGGACCTTGGAGGGTGAGATTAACGTCATGGCAGACAGAGGCTCATTGGACCTTGGAGGGTGAGATTAACGTCATGGCAGACAGAGGCTCATTGGACCTTGGAGGGTGAGATTAACGTCATGGCAGACAGAGGCTCATAGGACCTTGGAGGGTGAGATTAACGTCATGGCAGACAGAGGCTCATTGGACCTTGGAGGGTGAGATTAACGTCATAGCAGACAGAGGCTCATTGGACCTTGGAGGGTGAGATTAACGTCATGGCAGACAGAGGCTCATTGGACCTTGGAGGGTGAGATTAACGTCATGGCAGACAGAGGCTCATTGGACCTTGGAGGGTGAGATTAACGTCATGGCAGACAGAGGCTCATTGGACCTTGGAGGGTGAGATTAACGTCATGGCAGACAGAGGCTCATTGGACCTTGTAGGGTGAGATTAACGTCATGGCAGACAGAGGCTCATTGGACCTTGGAGGGTGAGATTGACGTCATGGCAGACAGAGGCTCATTGGACCTTGGAGGGTGAGATTAACGTCATGGCAGACAGAGGCTCATTGGACCTTGGAGGGTGAGATTGACGTCATGGCAGACAGAGGCTCATTGGACATTGGAGGGTGAGATTGACGTCATGGCAGACAGAGGCTCATAGGACCTTGGAGGGTGAGATTGACGTCATGGCAGACAGAGGCTCATTGGACCTTGGAGGGTGAGATTAACGTCATTGCAGACAGAGGCTCATTGGACCTTGGAGGGTGAGATTAACGTCATGGCAGACAGAGGCTCATTGGACCTTGGAGGGTGAGATTAACGTCATGGCAGACAGAGGCTCATTGGACCTTGGAGGGTGAGATTGACGTCATGGCAGACAGAGGCTCATTGGACCTTGGAGGGTGAGATTAACGTCATGGCAGACAGAGGCTCATTGGACTTCTTGTGCCAGGCCGAGGTTTGGGGGTTGGGGTGGGGGGGGGGAGCGGGAGGGGGAGGGGGGAGGGAGCCGTAGGGTGGGTTTCGTGTATATCTGATGAGAATGCTAGTATCAATAAAGCCACAATGACTGTGACACGGCCAGACTAACAATCGCTTTGAGTTTGTTCGTCGTTACCCTACAGTCCTGAACAGCTCTCGTGTTTTACTTTCTTTCTTTCTTTCTTTATCTTCTATCTTACTCTCTTCTTCTTCCTTCTTTCTTTCTTTCTTTCTTCCTTTCTTTCTTTCTTTCTTCTTTCTTTCTTTCTTCTTCCTTTCTTTCTTTCTTTCTTTCTTTCTTTCTTTCTTTCTCTCTTTCTTCCTTCCTTTCCTTTCTTTCTTTCTTTCTTTCTTTCTTTCTCTTTTCTTCTCTTCTTTCTTTCTCTCTTTCTTCTTCCTTTCCTTTCTTTCTTTCTTCCTTCTTTCTTCTTTCCTTTCTTTCTTTCCTTTCTTTCTTTCTTTCTTTTTCCTTTCTTTCTTCTTTCTTTCTTCCTTTCTTTCTCTCTTTCTTCTTTCCTTCTTTCTTTCTTTCTTTCTTTCTTTTCTTTCTTTCTTTCTTTCTTTTCTTTCTTTCTTCTTCTTTTCTTTCTTTCTTTCTTTCTTTCTTTCTTCTCTTTCTTTCTCTTTCTTCTTTCTTCTTCCTTCCTTTTCTTTCTTTCTTTCTTTCTTTCTTTCTTCTTTCCTATTTAGCTGTTTACTTATTCCTTTCATCATTCATCTATTGATTTATTCATTTCTTTTCTTATTTATTTATTTATCTATTCCTTCCTTCTTTCTTTATTATTTGTGTCAAAGCTGGAGCTTCGAAGTTTACCGTCGGAGATACCCCCGTTTCTAATCCCAGCATGATGGTAGCCACATTCTGTCTTCAGAGATGCTGTGTAATCACGACAGCAGTGTGCACGTGTTCTATTTTCCCATCTTCAGTGTGCACGTGTTATAATTTCCCATCTGCGGGGAGTTGACTTCCGCTCAGCCCAGCGAGAGGACGTGTTTTGTGAGCTCTCGCCGAGCATGCATGCGTTTCAGTGTATGTTTGAAATGGCTTAAACTGGTCGGGAAAGTTTAGGGAGACAGGTTTTCTATGGATAAGTGACAGCGGTTCTTTTCTTTTTGTTTGTTTAGGTTTAAGTCGAAATGTGTATTTTTTTTCAGAAACAAATATCCCTGAGCATGCCTAATATGAAGGGACAATAGTTTATTCTGTGGATGGAAACACGCTGAATCTTAGTGCTGGTGCCTTGAACCTGATGTAGTATGACATCCACTGTGTCGAAATACTTTCCGGGAAAGGGGGGAGGAAAAGACAATAAAAGCAAAAGGAAACCGTCTTCTACCTCCTCAGCAAGTGACCTGGGTTTCAGTCCCACTGAAAGCGGAAAGTGCAAGCAGGAGAAAAAGAAACAAAAGCTCGACAGTGATGAAAACTCGGACAGCAATATGGAGATCAGCGAGTCTCTTCAAGAGATTAAAGATACCCTCTTGTCCACAAAAGAAGACATTCAGTTTTTGAAAGAGGAGATGATTAGACTCTCAACAACGCTGTCTACACGTATTGATGTGCTTGAGGGGAGTGTGTTTGAACTGCAGACACAAAATGATAAACTGTCCAGTGAATTGGATATAGTGAGGGGTGAAAATAGTGAACTTAAAGACGTGCTTAAACAGAAAGAAAAAGAATTAGCTAAAGTGAACGCGGATATTAATGATATTAAACAACACGGACGCCAGTGGAACATTAGAGTGTTTGGTGTAAAAGAACAACAAGGTGAGACTGTGGAGGAGTTTGCCAAACAATGTGTGGACCTGTTTAAAACAAAGGTTGGTGTGGCTTCTGTCAGTGTGTCTGATATTGACATTGCGCATCGCACGGGCAAGAGGGGTGAGAACGGAAAACCTCGCCCCATACTAGTACGGTTTGTTTCTCGACGCACACGTGGTTTAGTGTTGTCTGAGAGACGACGATTAAAGGGAACAGGCTTGTCTCTCGCTGAAGATTTAACCCGAGCCAACTACCCGATACTCAAAAAAGCTGCAGACCATTCAGCCACGATGTCCGCATGGTCTTCCAATGGAAGGATACTGGCCAAACTAAAAAATGGCAAAATAGTCCGACTTGATGTGGGGGCAGACGTTGATTCAGTCCTTCAGAGGGAAATGAAATGAATGTTTTGTTGTCACAATTCGTGTTTCGATTATATTGATCATATTGATTTTGAGTAAAATGTTTTCATCATATGCAATTTTTTTTTTTTTTTTTTTTCTGAAATGATTTCCGTATGTTCATTTGATGCCCCATATCTCCTTTTTGTGCTTTGTGTAATGTTTAAAGTATCCATAGTGTCACGCACAGAGTTACTAGTATGGAGAGAATGTTTTTGCTTTGTGTAATGTTTAAAGTATCCATAGTGTCACGCACAGAGTTACTAGTATGGAGGGAATGTTTTTGCTTTGTGTAATGTTTAAAGTATCCATAGTGTCACGCACAGAGTTACT
>CM031601.1:5333040-5340540 GCA_018398815.1 Conus ventricosus
AAAAAACAAATCCCCTTCCCCTTTAAAAAATTTTAAAAAATATCAAAGGGAATTAATTTTCCTTAAAAAACAGAACCCCCAAAAAAACTTTTTAAAAAACTTCTACAGTAAATTGCAGTTAAACAGTACATCTCCACAAAGAACAGTGAAAAAAAGCTTTAAATCAGTTCTTCCAACAGAAAGAGAGCACTTTCACAATAATATTTGAAATTTCTGTCTTTAAAGATGTGGAGAGGGATGGGGTTGTGGCGTTAGTGACGACCTTATAAAAGGAATTAATATTAGCTGGCAAAACTTAAACGTTAAACGTCTTAACGTTACCATCGTTGTTCTTCACAATGGTGAGGATATTAAGGTTATAACAACAAGCAACAAAATTACTGTTGACTTAAATAGAAACAATCTGACAGAACTGAATTGGATTAATCTTACACATTTAGGCCTTATAGGGTTTTATTATACTGAACAAGTTTTGACAGAGAGTATGATAAAAATAATAACTGGATTAGATTAAATTCTTCTATAAAACCATGGAGCAGTTAAACTTTATGACAAAAACTCCTCATTGCTCATTGATTTGTGGCAGACTGGTTGTGGAAAAACAATATTTGTCCTAGACCTATTACAAACAGTTTATCGCTATAATTTTAAATCATATTGTAGTTTTCTGTCCAACACTTAAATGGAACAAAGCATAATCATGATAGAAGGTTTATATGGACAGATAATGACATATATTTAGTTGATCCTAGCAATAAACTGAGTGAGTGTTTAGAACAGTTTTATAGACTGTTTGAAGGAACGCAGACCCTATTTATTATAGATGAATGTTCGGCAGAAAGAGACATAGTTAAAAAGAGAAACACTTTATCAAAACTTGCTTTCAGTGGAAGACATGCTGGAATAAGTGTGTGGATTTTATGTCAAAAATATAACTCAGTTTTAAAAGACTTTAGAGAACAGTTAAAGACTGTAGTTCTATTTCACATGAAAGACAGAGATGCATTTGAAGAATGTTGCGCGAAAATGATGTTATTGAAAATGATCAGGAAAAACATAGGATTAAACAAAAACTGAAATCTGAAAAGTTTAGTAAATTAGTATTGAAAACGGATAACCCTACACAGTATGTTTGTTTGTAGATAATCGTTATTTTTGGTTATTGAAGTCTTACTTGTCAGAGAACGGGAAATACCAATCCTGGGTTACTTTCGCCCGAAACTGGGTGAGGGCGGAAGTGGCCCAGGATTGGTATTTCCCCGTTCTCTGGGGAAATTGTGATGTTACAGTGTTGTGTGATGAAGACGTGTAATGAATACGTGTTGAAAATGTTATATGCTCTGTAACCTTTGCAATTGTTACCACATTTCATGCCTGGACTGTGTTGTTTTATGCATACTTTTTCAATCTCCTACAGGCTGATTTTCTTTTCTCCGTGTGTGAGCCCAAACATACGAAGACGCGCGCGTGGGCGTGCGGCGCTCGTGCGTGCTCGCGCGGGCGCGTCCACACAGGTGTGCGTGTGCGTGTGCGTGCGCACGTGGATGCATAAACTCACGCATACGCGCATGAGCATTCATTTACGGACACACGTGGTGGGCAGGAGTGGTGGGGTTTGGTGGAATTCCAGCTCCGCTTTCATTCTTTTTTGGATGGATTCTGTTGTTCATTGTTTATGATTGTTGTAGATATGATAGTTAACTGATGGATTTTCTTCTTCTTATTATTATTATTATTTTTCTTATTTATATTTTTTGTTTGTGATGAAAAGATGTTAAATTTTAATTCCGCCCTCCATCCCCCCCCCCCCCCCCCCCCCCCCCCCCCCACACACAAACTTTTTTTTTTCTTTTTTTTCTTCTTCTTCTTTTCCACCTTGCCCCATGCGCACCCCGCCCTCGATGTGGCGGGCAATGTATTTTCTAGATGGCTTATGTTGGCTTTAATTTTTCATTTAATTGTTCTTTTTGTGTGTTAAGTATTTTTGTTTATTTTTATTATTATTATTTATTTTTTATTTATTTTTTTTTGGGGGGGGGAGGTCACCTGTACTTATTGCATGCATGTTCTCGTATCGTGTAAAGAAAACGCTGTCCGACCTTTGCTCCCGATAGCGATTGTCAACTAGATTAAGTATTTTTTGTCTTTCCTTAAGTGTCTATAACACTTATGCTCCTTTATTTGTTTGCTTATTATGTTTTTCATCTCTTTCTTCATTTTGGTTGGTTGGATGTTCTTGAATTTATTTAATTGATAAATACGAAAATGAATAATAGCTTATCTATTCTTTCAGTTAATTGTCAAGGCCTCAATGATTCAAAAAAGAGGCGTGATGTATTCCATTACTTGAGAAACAAGAAATATTCCTTTTATTTCCTACAAGATACACATTTTGAAGAAAAGATGAAAAATACGTTTTAAGCTGAATGGGGATATAAGGGTTATTTTTTCAAATTACCCTCTAATTCAAGGGGGTGGGAATTTTGTTTAATAACAATTTGAGTTCAAAGTCAAACGTGTCATCAAAGATAACTGGGGAAAATTATATCATGCTACTTACTGAAATTCAGGAAAATGATTTTCTTTTTGTAAATATTTATGGACCAAACAGAGATGATCCGAGTTTTATAACAACCTGAAACAAAAGATTAACGAGCTTGGTATTGAGAATGTTATAATAGCTGGAGATTTCAATATAGTCCTTGATCCAGCAAAAGATATCACAACTATAAACATGTTAAAAACCCCTAAGGCAAGGGAAGAGCTCGAAAACAGATTGAAAATTTGGAATTAAGTGATATATGGCGAGAACTAAATCCTGAGTGTTTGCGGTATACATGGAGAAGAACAAATCCTTTTCAACAGGCTAGATTAGATTTCTTTCTGATTTCAGACAAAGTAGTAACATTTGTAGATTATGTGCACATTGAATGTGGATATAGATCAGATCATTCGAGTGTACTGTTGAAACTAAAATTTAGTGAAAGCTCAAAACATAACTTTTTGGAAATTCAATTCATCTCTTTTAAAAGACAACTTATATCTAAATGAATAAATTCTGAGATAAGATCTGTTATAGATGAATATGCGATGAATGCAAATTTTAATAAATATACCTGATGAAGAACTACGTTTTCTGTTCCCGATGATACTTTTCTAGATTTCCTTCTTATGAAGTTAAGATCAAAGACAATTTCATTTGCAACAATGAAAATGAAGAAAATACAGAAGAGGAAAATCGACTAGAATCTGACATTCGAAGATTAGAAACAACAAAGTCAAATAAGCGAGGACGATATTAGATCTAATAGCAACAAAAAAGAACAATTAAAACATATTAGAGAAAAACGAATGGAAGGTGTTTTGCTACGATCAAGAGCTAGGTGGATAGCTGAGGGTGAGAAAGTAAGCAACTATTTTTGTAATCTTGAGAAACGTAATTTTGTAAGTAAAAATATGGCTAGAATCAGGGATCAGCAAGATAATGTTTTAACAACCCAGAAAGACATTCTTCTAGAAGTTCAGAACTTTTATAAACTATTCTGATCCGAAGTAGAAGATAGTGAAGTAATGGATTTAGTAAACAATACACCATGTCTAAATGAAACAGAAGCAAACGAGTTAGAGGGAGAAATTACTCTTGAAGAAGCTACTGATGTCTTAAAGAATATGAAAAATAACAAAAGCCCAGGCTCTGATGGATTTTCGACGGAATTCTTTAAAGTTTTTTGGAAAAAAATTGGATTATTTGTTATTAGAGCGTTGAATGCTAGTTTTAAAAAGAGAAACTGTCTAGCGTGCAAAAAAAAAGGGATTATTATATGTATTCCCAAAGGAGACAAGCCAAGACAAAATATAAAAAACTGGAGACCAATTTCACTTTAAATGTAGTGTATAAAATTGGATCATCATGTGTTGCAAATCGCATAAAAAATGTACTGCCAAGACTTATTAATGAAGACCAACGGGTTTCATTGGGAACAGATACATTGGTGATAACTTAAGATTGATATATGACACAATAGCTTTACTTAGATCAAAATAATTTACCTGGATTGTTTTTAAAATATAGATTTTGAGAAAGCTTTTGACTCGATTAACTGGGTTTTATGTCGAAGGTATTAAAAAAAATTTGGTTTTCAGAAAGACATTTGGAGATGGATAGATACTTTCTATAAGAATATTAAATCTTGTGTTGTTGTAAATGGTCAGGTTTCAAACTGGTTCGAAATTAAAAGAGGTTGTAGGCAAGGAGACCCTATATCCCCATATTTGTTCATACTCTGTGCAGAAATATTAGCTATAATGATAAGAGAAAGTAACAGATATCCAGGAATAATGATGAATGATGTTGAACATAAACTTTCACAATATGCGGATGACACAGAATTTTTGCTGGCAGGTGATAGAAAATCTTTTGAAATTTGCGTAGATGTTCTGTTTAAGTTTGGGATCTGTTTCAGGTCTTCACATAAATTCTAGCAAAACAATGCAATTTGGTTAGGAAGTAAGAAGAATTCTGAAGTTAGATATATGAATCATTTAGGAATGGACTGGAACCCACTAAAAATTTCGTGTATTAGGAATATGGTTTACTAATGATTTAAAAGACTGTGTAAACATAAATTATCCGGACAAATTGGCAGATATAAAACATCTGTTCAAAGTATGGGTTTAAACGTCAACTAACGCCTCTTGTAGAATAGCAATTTTAAAATCTCTCATACTTTCAAAACTGATACATCTTTGGTTACTTCTGCCAAATCCACCTGATGTGTTTTTTCGAACATTACAAAAGATGTGCTATGAATTTGTCTGGGGTAAGAAACCAGACAAAATAACCGAAAACGGCGCATAAGAGTGTAGAACTTGGAGGCATCGGTATCCCTGAATTAAAAACATTTGTTACCTCTTTAAAACTGTCGTGGTTTCGTAAAACTGAAAAACAACCCACAAGTGGAAACATATTCTACTAGCTAATTTTCCTCAATTGCCGCTTATCAAAAATATGGTCCAGAATTTGTTTCCAGGTTTACGAATATAACCAATTTGGTCAGACGTCATTGAAGCCTATAAAATGTTTTACTACAAATGCATACCAGGAAATTCCGTTGAAATTTTAGCTGAACCGATTTGCTATAATAATAGAATCCAAGTTGGAAACTCATACGTTATCTCTAGAAAACTTGGTAACAAGAAGTGTATTGTCTTGCGGACTTTTTTGATGATAAAGGTCAGTTTCTTTCTTATATGCGTTTCAAAGAGAAATATAATATTAATGTCGATTTTGTCAAACCTTTGCTGGTATAAATCTGCAATAATCGACTACATTAAACAATGTAGTATTTCTGTAAAGAGCAATAAACATACCGATACAACTTTCTGTTTGAAGAAGGTATTTGCTATTCACAAAGATTCAAAGCTTTATACGATATACTTATTGAAAATAATGTTCGACCAAATGCTGCGACAAATGGGGTTCGAAACTGATGGTACATCATGACTGGAAATCATGCTTTCTATATACCAGCAAAATAAACGATATTAAACTAAAATGGTTTCAGCTGAAGCTATTGCACAGATGTTTAGGTGCAAATGTTATTTTAAAAGAAATGGGAGTTCGTAATAATGACAAATGCAGTTTTTGTGGTACAAATAAAAAATACGATTGACCATATGTTTTGGAAATGCAATTATGTCAAATTCTTTTGGAATGTACTTACAGATTTGATTAGAGAAAAATGTGCCAATTCAGAAAACCTAAAACTGACTGAATCGCTGGTGCTTTTTAGGATTTGATAAAAACGTTATTGTGGACAGTGTCCTTTACTTCATTGTACTATTTGCAAGTATTATATATATTCATGCAAACTAAATGGAAACCATCCACGAACAACTGTATTTTTGAAGAAACTAGAGTGGCGATACAAAATTGAAAAACACAATGCCTTACTTATCTCTAAATATTCAGACTTTTGTGTAAAATGGGTAATATATAAACCATTAATAGAGGGTTCTTAAATGTATTTTACTTTTGTATGATTTATCCGATTGCGATTTGCCACAGTCCTAAGTTGAATTTTGAACAGTCTTTTGCGTGCCAATGTTATCTATATTGTTGATGTATTCGAGGGCCTCTTTAAGATGTTTCTCTAGATAGAACATTGAATGAAAACGCCATTGATAACATCCATCCACCTCTCTCTCTCTCTCCTCTCTCCTCTCTCTCTCTCTCTACTCTCTCTCTCTCTCTCTCTCTCTCTCTCTCTCTCTCTCTCTTCTCCTCTCCTCTCTCTCTCTCTCTCTCACTCTTACCTCTGGCTGTTAAAACAATTATTTCTCGACTTTGGATGGACAATGCCCTTTTGTTTTTTCCTTTTCATGTTTGTGTTTCATGTTATTAAATGCAAATTAAAATAAGTTTTTAAAAAAATAAAATAATTTCCCATCTGCCATACCACCGGCAAACCGTGCTCTGCTCTTCTCCGAAAGCTGGAATGAGAGTTAATGCACATGCAAAATTGTGTGCGTGTGTGTGTGTGTGTGTGTTTTGTGTGTGTGTTGGGTGTGTGTGTTTTTGTGTGTGTGTGTGTGTGTGTGGTGTGTGTGTGTGTGTGTGTGTGGTGTGTGTGTGGCGTGCGTGCGCGCGTGTGTGTGTGTGTGTGCGGTGTGTGTGTGTACATATTAACTCTGAATAGAAAAGCTCTTCCTACTTGGCTGCCCCGGGTGGGGAAACCCAACCCCAGACTTAAATACGTGATTCTGACCCCCTATTCCCCCGATCCTATGTTAGTTCTGGTTTTGCTCCCAGTTCTGTAGCAGAGCTATGTGGAGAAAGTTGGAACCAGCCTTTCATGGTAGAGGACTATGGGAAATAACAGCTGACTGCCACCCTGAATCAGAACAGCTCAACTAAGAAAAATGTGAGTGCTGTCCTAGACAAGTGAAAACACTGTGCATGAACTAAGCGAGACTACTCCGCAGGACTCTGAAAGTTTGACGTGAGTTTTCCGTACTTAACAGTACAATCGATGAAATGACTTGCAAAAAGGCTGTGGAATCACCCTTATATTCTGGATCTTTCGTTGTTATGTTCTCTGAGAAAATCAGGTTTTCACCAGCTTTCGCAATCAGTACATAATGAATGAATAAATAAATAAATAAATAAATAAAGAAAGAATTTCATAACTTGGTGGAAATGATTTTTATGAAGTCTGGCTCAAGGACGATTCATTAAACTTTGGTGGATTTTTCCGCGGAATATCAGCACCGCGACGTTAATGTCTATCTGTTGATAACTGAATTTGAAGTTTATATTTTACATAAATGTTAACACTTTCTAATGATATAAATGTGACATTTCGTCGTTTCCCACACGACATGCATGAAGATCTATCTCATTGTTTTCCAGTATTTTCGGTACATACACGCGCACGTGCGCGCGCGCGCGCACACACACACACACACCACACACACACACACCGCCCCGCGCGCACATAC
>CM031601.1:5345540-5348040 GCA_018398815.1 Conus ventricosus
TCCTAATTCCCATTTCATCTCTCCGTGTCCCTTGTTGTGTTCCTAATTCCCATTTCATCTCTCCAAGTCCCTCCGCTTGGTGACTTCGTTTCGAGGTGATCGGTATCGGCAAGTTCATGCGTACTGTCGTTAGGCTTCAATGGACGTGGTGGTGCTGCCCGGAAGGGGATGCTCACTCGCACTGGTTCCCCAACTAACCCATCATCGTCATCAGCAGGGAACGCACTAATGATGGTCTACCTGTCGGATCACACCAGGCATCAGTGAACGCTACCGGAGTGACTCAGAGCCATTTATGTTAGTGGGATTTTTTCGGCCCATAACCGGCTTCAACCCAAAGTTGACTTCGCTGTGAGCTTAATCGGGAAGAATGGAAACACATAGTGGAGTTTCATCCACTCAGTTGTTGTTGTTGTTGTTGTCGTACCCTGGCTAAAAGACTCCAGGGATCATCCGAACAGCCGAAGTATTTGAACACTATGGCACAAATGCATCAGCTGGGGATGAGAACATTACGTGTGTGACCGTTTTTGATTACCCCGCCACATGGGCAGACACACTCCGACTTCGGGGGATTTGGGAGACTGATAATGTTATGCTAGGAGCTTGTCACGACTGAACACAATCCCCACATAACTATGCAGAGCATAACAACATTTTGATGTAGCCTTGGTGTTCTGGCCTATGTCAATTGGTCTGACACAGCCTTAAGCCAAGGCGTATCCACTCAGTGTATGCTACTCTGAGAGTGATGTTCAAATCCCCTTTACAACACTGCAGGTGTCTGTATCTCTCAGGCCTGGTTGACGCTGGGATTATAATTATGAAAGTAAGCGTAGAAATTAACCCGGTCATGCAGTCTAAGACCGGAGTGAATCTCCAAAGCGTTACGTCCATCATCCTCATTGTCATCAGTCAGCTTTTTGTTTTTTAATCTCAAATTCTATGGCCCTTAAAACCTTACTCTCATGGTGACACATTCGATCTCCTCTCTTCATCTAGTCTATGCCCTTGGTGAATTTGTATCGAGGTTCAATGGTATCGGCGAGTTTATGAGGACTGTCGTTGGATGGACGTTGTGGCGCTCTCCTCCAAAGGGGGTCGCTCACTCACGCCGGCTCCGCGACTTAGCAATTCTTGTCGTCAGCAGTGGGCGTAGCTGGTGGTGTCTGCGTGTGTTGGCTGCACCACTGACCACCACCTGAAGTGACCAAGCGGAGTGCACAGTGCAGTGTCTCCTCTGGCAGGTTGCCTCAGGGTGACATTGGCTCTCGCTGTGGATTGCAAGTGCTGGGGCTGCGACGGGACGAGACTAGATGTGGCTGTGGACGTGAAGCCCGACTGAGCGGCGTAGGGGTAATACAGATAAGACAGATAAAGACAATCCTTGGGTATGAAGCCGGATTGAGCGGCGTAGAGGTAATACAGATAAGACAGATAAAAACAATCCTTGGGTATGAAGCCGGATTGAGCGGCGTAGGGGTAATACAGATAAGACAGATAAAGACAGCCCTTGGGTTTGAAGCCGGATTGAGCGGCCTAGGGTAATAGAGATAACACAGATAAAGACAATCCTTGCGCATGAAGCCGGATTGAGCGGCGTAGGGGTAATGCAGATAAGACAGATAAAGACAATCCTTGGGTTTGAAGCCGGATTGAGCGGCGTAGGGGTAATACAGATAAGACAGATAAAGACAATCCTTGGGTTTGAAGCCGGATTGAGCGGCGTAGGGGTAATACAGATAACACAGATAAAGACAATCCTTGGGTATGAATCCGGATTGAGCGGCGTAGGGGTAATACAGATAAGACAGATAAAGACAATCCTTGGGTATGAAACCGGATTGAGCGGCGTAGGGGTAATACAGATAACACAGATAAAGACAATCCTTGGGTATGAATCTGGATTGAGCGGCGTAGGGGTAATACAGATAAGACAGATAAAGACAATCCTTGGGTATGAAACCGGATTGAGCGGCGTAGGGGTAATACAGATAAGACAGATAAAGACAACCCTTGGGTATGAAACCGGATTGAGCGGCGTAGGGGTAATACAGATAAGACAGATAAAGACAATCCTTGGGTGTGAAGCCGGATTGAGCGGCGTAGGGGTGATACAGATAACACAGATAAAGACAATCCTTGGGTATGAAGCCGGATTGAGCCGTGTGGTGGGAGTTACACTATTGAGAGATGACACATAAGTGGAAAAATGGAAGAAGAAAAAAAAAGAATTGGAACGGTCTGTGAGGGGGGGGGGGGGGGGGGGGGGCAGTGGGGCAGCTGTTACTGGCATGCAGTAATTTGTCTCCCCATTCTGTATGATCTCTTTCTCTCTCTCTCTCTCTCTCTCTCTCTCTCTCTCTCTCTCTCTCTCTCTCTCTCTCTCTCTCTCTCTCTCTCTCTCTCTCCACACACCACACACACACACACCACCACACCCACACACACACACACACACATGTACACACCACCACACACACACACACACACACACACA
>CM031601.1:5360540-5363040 GCA_018398815.1 Conus ventricosus
TTCATGTGGACATTCCTGTCGTCTGAAACATAGTCATAGAGTTTGTCTTATGTCCAGACTGAAACATAGTCATAGAGTTTGTCTTATGTTCAGACTGGGAACACGAACTGTCCTCAAAGTCTCGGTATCTGTTGGTAATGATCAATCACTCCCTTCCCTTCCCACTGCGCAGGATACTCATGCTGTATGATACTGTTCCTCTTGTCACACAGTAAGCTTTGCCTTTTGGCACTGTATATTTCACCCATCACTGCCAAATCAGCTCAACTATCGTCACTCAAACGGACGGACAGGCACGAGGACACACACACACACACACACACACACACACACACACACACACACACACACACACACACACACACAACTCACTAACACACGTGGAACGTCTGTACGTGGAAGGGCAGCACTCTACGCTTCTTTTTATATAGTACGTGAAAGGGTTGTACTCTGCACATCCTTTCATATACAACGTGACAGAGCTGTACTCTATGCTTTCATATGCATAGCAAAAGGGCTGTACTCTACGCTTCCTTTTATATAGTACGTGAAAGGGATGTACTCTGCACATCCTTTCATATACAACGTGACAGAGCTGTGCTCTATGCTTTCGTATGCCTAACAAAAGGGCTGTACTCTGCGTTTCTTTCGTATACAACGTGACAAGGTTGATTTCTACTTTTTTTTTTTCATGCAGTAAGTGGCAGCTGTACTCTGCGCTTCGTTTCATGCACTGTACTACGTGACAGGGCTGGTCTTCACGTTTCCTTTCATGTACTACGTGACATGGATGCTCTCTATGCTTCCTTTCATGTACTACGTGACAGGATTGATCTCTACGTTTTCTTTCATGTACTACGTGACATGGATGATCTCTATGCTTCCTTTCATGTACTACGTGATAGGATTGATCTCTACGTTTCCTTTCATGTACTACGTGACATGGATGATCTCTACGTTTACTTTCATGTACTATGTGACTTGGATGGTCTCTATGCTTCCTTTCATGTAGTACGTGACAGGATTGATCTCTACGTTGTTTCCTTTCATATACTACGTGACATGGATGGTCTCTATGCTTCCTTTCGTGTACTACGTGACAGGACTGATATCTACGTTTCCTTTCATATGCTACGTGATATGGATGATCTCTGCGCTTCCTTTCATATACTACGTGATATGGATGATCTCTACTTTTTCCTTTCATGAACTACGTGACAGCACTGATACCCTTACCTTTCCTTTCGAATACTACTGACATCGATGATCTCTACGCTTCTTTCATATACTACGTGACATGGATGATTCCTATGCTTCCTTTCATGTACTACGTGACAGGACTGATCTCTATGCTTCCTTTCATGTGCTGCGTGACAGGACTGATCTCTTTTGCTTCCTTTCATGTACTAGGGTGACAGGACTTATCTCTATGTTTCCCTTTTTCATGTACTACGTGACGGGACTGATCTAATGCTTCCTTTCATGTGCTGCGTGACAGGACTGTTTCTCTATGCTTCCTTTCATGTACTACGTGACAGGACTGATCTCTATGCTTCCTTTCATGTACTACTGACAGGACTGATCTCTATGCTTCCTTTCATGTACACGTGACAGGACTGATCTCTATGCTTCCTTTCATGTACTACGTGACAGGCTGATCTCTATGCTTCCTTTCATGTGCTGCGTGACAGACTGATCTCTATGCTTCCTTTCATGTACTACTGACAGGAACTGATCTCTATGCTTCCTTTCATGTACTACGTGACAGGACTGATCTCTATGCTTTCTGTCACATCCTACTGACGGGGCGTACTCTACGCTTCCCTTGATGTACAACATGATATTTCAACATGACAGGGCTGTAATCTACGTTTTGGTGTTGTTGTTTCTTGTTCTGTTTTGTTTTTCCATGTACTGCTTGAAAGAGCTGTCCGCCATGCTTCCTTCCATATACCACATGACAGGGTTCTACGCTATGTTCCTTAAATCCACAACGTGCAAGGGCTGTACTCTACGCTTTCTTCATGTACTACTAAAAGGGCTGTATTCTTTACGCTTCTTTGATATACTTCATGAAAGGGCTGTATTCTACGCTTCTTTTATATACTTCATGAAGGGCTGTATTCTACCTTCTTTTTTATACTTCATGAAAGGGCTGTATTCTACGCTTCTTTTATACACTTCATGAAAGGGCTGTATTCTACGCTTCTTTTATATACTTCATGAAGGGGCTGTATTCTACGCTTCTTTTATATACTTCATAAAGGGGGCTGTTTTTCTACGCTTCTTTTATATACTTCATGAAAGGCTGTATCTACGCTTCTTTTATATACTTCATGAAGGGGCTGTATTCTACGCTTCTTTATACACTTCATGAAAGGGCTGTATTCTACCTTCTTTGATATACTTCATGAAAGGCTGTATCTACGCTTCTTTATATACTTCATGAAGGGGCTGTATTCTACGCTTCTTTTATATACTTCATGAAAGGGCTGATTCT
>CM031601.1:5375540-5395540 GCA_018398815.1 Conus ventricosus
CACCACCACGACCACCACCACCACCATATTCCAACCTAAATCTTCTCCCACTGTGCAGAAAGTCAAAGAAACCAGGAAACCAGGGTGATGGGGGTGGGAGGGGATGGGGTGGGGTGGGGGGTCGAAGATGTTGGGGGGATGAAGAAAGAAGACACGTGAGCGCAGAGAGAGAGAGAGAGAGAGAGTGAAGGGGAACAAGTGATGAGCGCGCGCTCACTAAGCCCTTCCCTGATTGGACAAGCCATCGATTCACCGCGCTGCCACTCACTCCGATAGCACGTGCAGGCATGCATATGATGACAACAGCGCCTGTGTCGTCACTCCGCTGATGATTGAAGCGGGAGTTCTGCTCACTGACCACACTGCTACGTCGGTGCATTTCGCTGGACAAGAATCGGGAGGGAATGGGACGGATGAGGAAGGAAGGAAGGAAGAAAGGGAAAAAAAGTTATAAACTATAGTAAAAGGTTGTTCTGAACAGTCTCTGAGTGAGGTGACAGTAGGCGGACATTGGAACAAACTTAAAAAGAAAAATTGCTGTATCTCGGAAAGGAAAAAAAAAATTGCAAGACAAAGCACAACGCGTTTCAACCTCTTTAGCTCTCTTCATGCAAGACAAACAACTACCACTACAACTACTATCATCATATTATTGCTAAAAGAAGTAGTAATCTTCTCTTTATTATTCTTGTTTAATATTTTCATCATATTCACTGTTACTATTATGATCATTATCAGTATTATCAATTTGATTATCATTACTATTCCCCTCATCACATTATTGCTAAAAGAAGTAGTAATCTTCTCTTTATCGTTCTTGTTTAATATTTTCATCATATTCACTGTTACTATTATGATCATTATCATCATTATTAATTTGATTATCGTTATCACTCCACTCGTATTGTCTCCTTAAGAGCAGCCTCGTTTTTATTCCCCATCTATTTTGGGCCCAATTTGAGAAGGTTGTTCGTTCTTCGTTTTCATTGTCTTCGATATTGCTTGTCTTACCTGAAGAAGACCAGAGAGGTCGAAACGCGTCGTGTTTTATCTTGTCATTTCATTGTCTCTTTCGTTCGGCAGTACAGTAATTTGTCTTTTTTAAGTTTATTCTGAAAAGAGGGGTCCAGAGGTAAAAATTAAGTGTGAACAAGCGGCTTGAGGATTAAAAAAAAATTCTGTTCTTCAAAAAGTACAGAAATGGAAATAAACCATGAAGAAAAATAGGGGAAAAAGTCATGTTGTTTATAGCCATGGATGCCATTATCAGAGCTGGAAGTGGAGGCTGGAAGGAGGGGGGGGGGGGGGCAAGGGGACGAATAAATGAAAGAAATAGAGAAAGTAAGGATTAAGGAGAAGACAACATAAGGGTCGAGACAATACGCAGGCTGGGGATGGGAGGGGAGGGTGACGGATGGAAATCTGAGAGAGAAGGAGCATGAAAGTGAAAAAAGAAAAGAAAAAAAAGGGAGGGGGGGGGGGGGGGCACAAGACAATGATAATAACCAAACGAGAGAAGCAAGAAAGAAAGGAAACGAACAGATGTAAGAAGAGAAAAAGAAGACTTTTTTGTTTCGAAGGGAGGACGGCAGAAGAAATTGTAGCTGGAAAATATTAGTTATCAGAGGCTGACCCTTTGACATACATTGACAGAGTCGGGAAATCAAGTAACAAAAAACAAATAAACGAGACAGCAATGTGCAATTTCAAAATAACTGGTACTCAGTGTGTGTGTGTGTTTGCGCGCGCGCGCACACACACACACACACACACACACACACACACTAATCACACACACACACACGCACTCACGCACGCATGCACACACACACACGCGCGCGCGCGTTCGCATTCACACACGCACACACGCACGCGCGCGCGCACACACACACACACACACACACACACACACACACCCGCGCGCGCGCGCGCACACACACACAAGCACACACACACACACACACACACACACACACACACACACACACACACACACACACACACTTTGCCATACCCCTAGTCTTCTGATTACACATAGCAAAAACAGGCAACAGGTTCTATCTCAAAGAGATATACAGCGGAATGCATCAAGATTAGAAATGTTTAACAATCCATAACTAAGAATTACCCAAAACGTTCTATGCAAATTGCAAATGAATCGCCCCTGTGTAAATCAGTCGACCCCTAGTAATGGGAGAACAAAAAACACCAATAAAATGAAATTGGAATCTAATCATATCGACTCCTGAGGGAAGAAACGCGGCACTTAAAGAGTATGCTTTTAGAACAAAATAACTGAAAACTGTCGTCTCAGACCGTACATAATAAACGTAAAGACTTTAAAACAGAAACGTAATCTCGACAGACTTCGCGTCAGTGCCCACTACCAACAAATAGAAAGAAGTATATACACAACTCTTCAAGGCAGAAAGTGCTCCGCATGTGGTGTGGTCGAAGATGAACTCCATTTTCTGGACAGCTGCACCAGCCAGATACAGGCTGTTGGGACTGAAATGTACAGAAACGCTATCAAAAGATATACCCGCTCCACAGAAACGCTATCAAAAGATATACCCGCTCCACAGAAACGCTATCAAAAGATATACCCGCTCCACAGAAACGCTATCAAAAGATATACCCGCTCCAAAACTGCATAAGTAATGTCCAAGTCAAATGTTTGGCAATGGCGACCTACAAAAAGCATATCGCAAAATACGTTCATGATTGCATAATTGCAAAAAGACAGCAATGGCTCCTTATATAGGCAAAGATGAATTGTGGTCTAAAGATTAATTATGATTTGTCGTAACACATGATTATTACCATGTTGTGTCCGTTGTCCCTGACGATACCACTGGCAATTAAAGTCTGTGTCTGAGTCACACACACACACACACACACACACACACATAGAGTCCCATCCGGTCTGAGTCTTCTCCCACGATCGAAGAAGAAACGCGAGCAGCCGGGAAGCAGAAGACAGCACTGCGTTCAAGACAACGTGGACACCGACGGGGAACAAGTGATGAGCGCGTGCACTAAGCCTTTCCTGTGATTGGACAAGCCGTCGATTCACCGTGCTGTCAGTCAGATAGCGTGTGCATGCATGCATAATTATGACAACTGTGCCCGCGTGTTGTCACTTAGCTCAATGAATCTTAAATAAATGTTAGCGAACTGCCAAGAGTAACGTGGACAAACGAGTCACAAGACAAAACACGACGCGTTTCGACCTCTTAAGTCTTCTTCAGGCAAAAAACAAACAAATAGTACAAAGAAAATGAACGAGTTTGTCACTTAGCTTTCTTCAGTGTAAGGCAGGCGTTGATTCAACGCCTATACCTTGCGCTGAAGAAAGCTAAGTGACAAATTCGTTCTTTTTCTTGGTTGGTAGTTGGTAATTATAGCAAGCAACGCCAGGTATACAGAATTCTTATCAACAGAGGAAATCCTATGCTTTTTGTGAAATACAAATCTAGCCTGTTGTGCAGTGCTTTGTTGGATCAGCTCGTACTTGGTTTTTTTTCCTTTTGACGTGTGAAATTCGATGTGACGTTAGTTTATCAAATTACGTACGTGTGTGTAGACGAATTAATACTTGGGGAAGTTTCTTTTAGAGTTTCAGAATCATCCCAAAAGTGCAAGGACCGTCCAGAAGTTTCCAGAAATTGCTTCCAGAACGTTCCATGCATGTGTTGATTGGCGGTACCATGTCAGAGTTATCGAACTTTCTTGAACGTTCCGAGCATTTAGAGTGATGTGGTATGGTTCCCGAACTTTCCAGAAAGTTGCTCGCATTTTCATGAATTATACCAACTCTGTGGAATATTTCATTTCTGTTAACTGGCTCAGCTGCACTATGTTTCTGAAACTTTCGAAGACTAAACTAAAAAGTATCGCAGTTTGGAGTCTTTGAAGATCTAGAAAGAATGTTGATAGTGTTAGGGTTTGTGGGCAAGTCCCCATTTTGGAACCATTATGACAATTATTTGAAGATTAATTTGTGGATGCTCTGCTGATAATTAGGATTTTAAATTAGTTCCAGAATCGAACTTTCCTCTGTCTGTATAGCTGAATCAAGATAGGTTAAAGCCAGTTTGTCATTCCTCTCAGTCAGCAGTCTACGTCTACTTACCGAAACGTCCTCAAGGAACAGGAGTTTGACTCTTCGTCGTCAGACTTCTGCTCCGTCATCTTGTGCTGTCGTCAATCACGCGTCAGTTCCTGGGATCATCTACAAGACCCGATGCGCTCACAGAACAGAACATGATGATGACCCGGGAGTAACATTAAAAAACTTGAAAAGGTTCGTGGGATTTTTTAACGTTCATTTGTGTGTGCGTGTGTGTGTGTGTGTGGGGGGGGGGGGGGGGGGGGGGGGGGGGCTTGTTTTGTTTGTTTTTTAGAGGGGGTGGGGGGTACTTTTTGTTTGAGGGTTTGGTGTAGGTTTAGTTGTGTTTTTTTTAATTTGTCACTTCAGTGGCATTACTGACACGCCGCTCATTAAGCCATTCTGCTCACAGCTACACCCGGGTTTTGTCCCGTCGCAGGGCCGACACTGGCAATCCAAGTGGAGCAGTCAATAACAAGTCGCTATACAACCACCAGAGGAGACACTGCAGTTCTTTTTCTCTCTTTTTTTTTTTTTAAAGTGTACCAGGAGAGGAAAGATAGGGAGGCTATGCAACCCTTGTATCCTCCCCTCCCCTGTTCTTCTCTCCTTCCCTTCCCTACATCATACCCACACACTCCCACTTTCCTCCTCCCAGTTTCTGATGTCTACCACTACAGCGGCATCTCTCCATCTCAGCCTGCCAGTCCCGTCCACTGTGTGATGGCAATGGACTAGATGACGTACCACTGGCCACAGCCTTCAACTGCCCCACGAGGAAACCAGAGGGGCATCCAGAAGACTGCAGACCTCTGCCAATGTCGAAAAATCCTCTTCACTTCAATCAAACCCTTACCTGAATTCCATCGTACATCTTTTGACATATCTCCAAAACGATCACTAACACATCGAAGCTGTTTCCCCTAACTGTCGTTGTCTCGGCTTTACTTTGGTGGTAGTTGCTCTTGATAAGCAGAGACTGAATAGATACCCCACCCCACCCCACCCCACTCGCCCTTTCCAAATGTTATTTTACTAACCGGATCCTGGTGTCTGGTGTAATCCGGATCCACACCAGATCTTGCAATTTAGTAAATATCAATACATCTACATTTCTTTTTAATTGAGACTCATGCACTACATATTGGAAATTTAGTGAAAATTTTGAAGTGTGCCCTGTTTCGCAGTTGATCACCATTATTTTGTGAGTGTGTGTGTGTGTGTCTAAAATGGGGATGATTATATTCAAAGAACTCATTGCGTCATCAGCACATCCTAGTTTTGTTTGTTTTAAAAATACGAAATTTGTAGATCTAGTTGCAAAGTGAGACGACTGCAGGCGGAAATCTGAACAAATCATCAATAAATGTTAGCGAACCGCCAAGACACATGTGGACAAACGAGTCACAAGACAAAACACGACGCGTTTCGACCTCTTAGGTCTTCTTCAGGCAAGACACAAACAAGTAGGACAATGAAAATGAACGAATTTGTCACTTGGCTTAGATCTCTTCAGCGCAAGGTAGGCGTCAACGCTTACCTACCTAGTTCGTTCATTTTCATTGTCCTACTTGTTTGTGTCTTGCCTGAAGAAGACCTAAGAGGTCGAAATGCGTCGTGTTTTGTCTTGTGACTCTGTCCACGTTTCTCTTGGCGGTTCGCTAACATGTATTTAAGATTTGTTACTAAATTTGTAGCGTTGTGATGTATATGAATGTAAACAATGCTGATAGTTGTCTTTGTTGTTCGTGTTTTGTTTGGTTTGGGTTTTTTGTTTTTCAGACCTTGATTTGTCTTCCCTCTTTGTGGTGACAGCCCAGAAAAGACAGTTTGTGGTCAGCTTGGTTACTATAACCGTTAACAACTGAAACGGATATTACGAGGAGAAAATGCTGCCTACGATCGTTTAAATGGTTCGGGTCGGTGATCCGCATGCGTCCGTTTGTTGCCTGTTGTCTGATCTCCTTCAGTCCTTCTGTGAGGATCTGCACCTGGTCCTGTATGATCCGTGTCATGGCGGTGTATCTGTCTGCTGGCTACAGGGTCACGTGGGTTGCAGGAGTCTGGTTGGCCCAGCGGGTAGGGCATCAGACGCTTCTTCCGAGATCAGGGGTTCGCGATTACCACTCTGGACAGCCAGGATCATCTATCCCTCACACCAATCTGAAACCCACAGCTGAGGCTTTTGTCAAAGATCTCTGGCAACAGGAATTGAACTCGCAGACGGATAGCAAACTATTCAAAATCTGTCCAAATCTGGAAGAGTTTTTACCATGTTCCCCGGGCGGTCGTGAAGAAGAAACAGTCTTGTAGAGTTTGCATACAGGCCACTAGTTTTACACCCATTCTTTATCTTTTAAAAGGCGAAGAAGCCCGTGGCGTGTTCCATTTCATGCACCACTCACAATGAAACATGTTCTCTTAGAATGTTGGGACTTCTATGGTGTCAGACACAAACACTTTACAGCAGATTCCATGAAAACCGTGTTCAGAGATGTCCAACCTGGTGTGATTTTTGAATTTTTGAAAGAGATCAACGTTTTTCATCTGATCTACGATTTTACGGAAGAAAGATTTTTTTTTTTTTTAATTTTAGGTGTTTTTAGAAGATGTGTTTTAATGAGTTGTGTGGATGTGCATGATGTGTGTGTGTGTGTGTGTGTGTGTGTGTGTGTGTGTGTGTGTGTGTGTGTGTGTGTGTGTGTGTGTGCGTGCGTGCGTGCGCGCGCGCGCGCGCGTGTTTAATATTACTTGAGAGCCGATTTCAACGTAATGACAGCACTGATGTGGCCCTTTGCGGACGGCTGGGCGATAAGCAAAATTCTCTCTCTCCCTCTCTCTCTCTCTCCACATCTAGTGACATTTCTATAGACGATTTGTATTTTCACTTTATTGTACTCCTTGCAAAAGGTAATACAGAAGAAACTTTACTAATATCGCTAGTGATAATAGTTTTATAGTTTTTTTTCTGAAAATAACACTGAGACACGTTACTTTGATCGTCCAGTCTCAAAAGAGGAGGTTTTAGTAGCAATGAAAAGACTTTAGATATGTCGGTGACATTACTGATGACTTTCTTGTTGAAGTGTCTTTCACTGTGCTTTTTGATAAAGGGATTTTCCCGGAAAGATGGACAGAGTCAATAATCATACCATTATTCAGAAATGGCGCATCTGATGCCCTGGTAATTACAGAGGCATATCGTTGTGTGAAATCAGCAGTAAAGTGAGTTGTTCAATTATCATTTGCAGGCTACAGGAGCAAGTTTAGAAGAATTATTATGACAGGTGAGAAGGCAATCAGGCAGGTTTTAAGATAGATCATTCTACTATTGATCAGATGTTTACACCATTAGCATTAATATAGAAACAGCCTTTGTGGCAAAGCGTTCTTTTTAAAATCCGAATCACTGTGTTTTTAACTTGTTCGAATTTCTGCTGTTTCAATAACACCAAATTAAAACTAGGCATTATAATAATAATAATAATAATAATAATAATGAATACTTATATAGCGCCTGTTCTCGGCTAGAGGCCAAGCTCTAAGCGCTTTACAATCAACACTCGTTTACACTACGGGCTGCCTACCTGGGTAGTGCCGACTGAAGAGCTTATATAGACCTCAAACATCTAAATTTTGTAGTATAATGTTTTCCGACATCAGAGAGAGAAAGAGAAAGAGCGCAAACTAATGTTAGAGTGCAAATTGCCTTTACCGTTTTGAGAGCTCATGGCTTTTATTCTCTCTGATCTGCAACAACGAAGGAGTTGATCAGACGTCATGAGTAACTGTTGTTCAAGCAGGCATCGATCAAAGGGCAGCAACTCATGCGGAAATAAAAATAATTCAAAATAATTTGGAGTTGTTTCCCATTGTACGCAGAGAACTGTGTGTGCATGTGTCCGTTTATGTATGCGCGTGCACCCCCCCCCCCCCCCCCCCCCCCCCCCCCCCCCCCCCCCCCACCCACCCCCACCCCACTCACACACAAACACAACACAAGAACATAAAACATCAGCACTCGGCTTGCAGCCTCTCAATCTAGATTCAGATGCACAATCCTTTGCTTCTCAAGCTTTTACTGCCATTCAAAGTAAGACTCAGAATGTAATGAATAAATACCACAGGCAGCATTCAGGTTTGCACACAAAGCAATTTAGACAAAAATAGCAGGAAGGGATACAAAGTATCTGATTTGACAGCATATTTCAGCACATAAGAAGTCAACTTGTGCGAATTTGTCTTTGAAAATTATTCATCAATACTTAATATAATCAAATATTTAATACAGATACACGACATATATTATTCAGTAATGTTATTACTATAAAGAAGCTGCTGCGTACTTCCCGCTTCTGAAAACATCTCCATACTCTGAGTATTCAAAATACATGGCCAGATTTGGAAATGCAAATTACAATCTTCATCAGAACAGTTTAAATGAAGCACAGTTTTTCTTAAATCAAACACACTGCATTATCAGCACCTATCCTAACATCACATTTTCTATGCAGTACCATGCCTTTTCCTTTTTTTCTTCAATTCAAAGAACAGATATGAACAAATATGTACACAACAAGCTTTTATTTTTAACAACAGTTACGATCACATTCCTGTTAACTCTACTGAAATCAAAATATATATATTTCATTTTAGTGAAAGCGTTGTTACACAACATAGAAACACCTCTCTCTCTCTCTCTCACACACACATTAGATCATCAGGAGGAAATTCAGCAGTGGAGACACTGCTCTGCTGCCGAGACTTTTTGGTGGTGTTCAGAGGGTTGGGGGGGGTGGGGAGGGTCTGGATTGAGCCCACATGCGTGTGACACTCAGCAGTTAAGTCCCTTGTTGATCACAATTATTGCTTAGTCATGGAGCCAGCATTACTCACTGTGTCGGTCCAGACCCTGCCACAACGTCCATTCAACAACAGTCCCCAGTACCGAAAACATCGACACAAACTCATCACTGGCACAGACACAAAGAGGAGTTTGAACATTAACAGGGCATTGTTTTGGGCCCTTTGTGTGTGTGTATGTGCGTGTGTGTGTGTGTGGTGTGTGTGTGTGCGTGCATGTGTGTTGTGTGTGTGTGTGTGTGTGTATTTCTGCTCATGTGCGTGTGTGTCTGTGTGTGTGGTGCATGCATGTATGCGTGTGTGTGTCTGCATGTGTGTTTATGTGTTTGAAAGACTCTCCAGGGTATTGCCAACTCCTTGTAATTCTGTTTCCAAGTTTGTTGCATTTTACTGTCATGCGGTAAAATGTAAAAAAAAAAAATTTAAAAAAACAAACAAACAAACCAGCATGACATTCACATACAGAAATCTGCTAGAATTCATAACCAGTGAAACAATATAACTGATCCACCATCAAATGTACATATGTAATAAAACACACACACACACACACAATACTGTGACACTCTGCCCAGTACACACACACGCACACACACACATACACACTATCAGAAATCAGTATGGTGACCACCTGTAGAAAATACAACAGGCAGCAATGATTTTCTTCTTTGGCATTGTATCGTTTCTGCAAAGAAAATACCTGAAACCCTGATGAAAATACATGGAAAAAAATTCTTAATGTGCATTACACTATCAGAGGAACCATCAGAGGATCTCTAGGCTTGGAACATTAATCCCAAAGGTCACATTGACTTTGCTTAGGCATTTGATGTATGCAATCATCTGTAAGTGTTCAAATACATTTTCAGTTCTGAATATTTTACAATTTTCCTATTTTGACAATGGTGGTGCACTATATACATCTATGGTAACATGCTTCAGTTCTTTGTCTTATTAACCCTTGGCAAGCTGACTAAACTTATCTCAGTATCTGTATACTGACAAAAAAAAAATGACAATCCAGATATTCACATGCACCATTTTGTTTTGCACATAGTTTTCAAGCTAGTTCAGTCAGACCCATCTGAGCTGTTAACCACTTATCCTCATTTACATTTGCAGTCAGACCCATCTGAGCTGTTAACCACTTATCCTCATTTACATTTGCAGTCAGACCCATCTGAGCTGTTAACCACTTATCCTCATTTACATTTGCAGCCAGACCCATCTGAGCTGTTAACCACTTATCCTCATTTACATTTGCTTGCACAAGAGGGTCCCCCTCTTCATCTGAATAGTGCAGACTTGCTAACAGTGTTGTGTGCATCCATCTATCTCAGTTCACCGTCACCAGGTGCTTCAAAGTCGTTATCCCCACTGTCTTGATTCCGCAGTTCTCGTGGCAAATTTTGCACAGTTCGAGCAAGCGCGAAAATGAGTCAAGCAGGAATCTGAAGCACTGTGATAGTAAACATCAGACTTAGAGGCCTCACCGTAGTGTAAGAACGTCTTGTCAAATTTGCTATATCATACATACACAGCAAAAGTTACAGCTATTCAGTTTCACATGAAGGAGGGTTTCAAAGGTGAGCAACTCTCATCACAAATAAACCAGACACAGGATGAAAGAGAGTGACTGTTAGTTCAGCGTATAGTGTAGTTACCTGAGCGTTTACCTCATACGGATATATCATAGGCCAACAATTCACTACACTGAACCTATAAATGTTATCAATGGATAAAAAACTGAAGCATACCACCAATGCAAAGCAAACCTGTCGCAATCAACACATGCAAGTTTTTTACAAGATCGGATTAATCAATCAATCTGATTTTTTGGAGTTTGGACATTCCAAGAAATAATTCATACATTACAAACACTCTCAAACATGGCACTGTATACAGCCTCAATGTCTTCACATGAGACAAATTGTCTACAGCTTCACATATTAAGCCTGGTAACATTTTCCATAATCAGTAAATAGTCTGCATACTCTTCCAGTCCACACTAGCACTTACGATGAAATGATAAAACTCCCTTGGGAAAGCCCATTCCCTGAAAATAAAATAGAAAAGCTCATTAACCCACGGTTGGGGGATGGGGAGGAAGAAGCACGGCGTAGGCGTTATCAGGTGGTTAGGAAAAGTAAGAGGCTGTGTTGTGAAAAAAATAAATAAATAAAGGCAGCAGAAGGAAAATGTTTTTTATGGCACTATGAGGACAACTGACATAGGCTGGGGATGAGGGGGTCGAGGGGGAAAGGGTAGCAAGTGGGAGGATGGAATGCACATGATTATTTATTCATATTTCTTCATGTTAGATTGATTCCCTTGCAGGCTGTGGGACAGGAAATCATGAGGTCAAGTCCTATCCAAGGCATTTATGTATGACCTCCGCCAAGGAAGTTACCTGCTCTCCCACATCTCATGGTTTGTTTAGTTTGTCCATCGGCAGGATTGCTCAACAATGACTGAACCGATTGAAACCCATTTCTATCAAAAGATGAAATGTCGCCCAAGGATGGACTCATTGAATTTGGGGGTGAACTGTAGTATATCTCCCAATCAGAAACGCTTCAACTGCACAGTCAAGTTCCATCCTTTTAATGGCATCATCTCTGACAGTGTAGCTCAAAGTCTATGAGCAACATTGCATGCGTCTGTATCTTTCAAAAAGGTCTGGTTGATGCCAGGATATTTCACGGAAGGAAGTGTAAAAGGCAATTCTCTGTCATGTTGCTCCATAGCGCCATCTTCATCATCCTCATCCTCGCTCTTCCATAAGAACAACAAATGCACATTCTTTGGCTCTTCACGCCCTGCCCACAGTCCCCTGCATGTTCTGGTGAATTCATGCTGAGGTCATGGCCACACTCTCTGGACACGGACGCTCACCTGCACTGGATCCATGAAAAAGCGATAACTGTTTTCAGTATTGCACCTCGTAGGTGGTGTCCGCATCTGTTGAATTAGAACAGGCACAACAGAGCAATACCGACATAACTTGCCAGCGGAGCATCGTTCTTTCAGTGGCTTGCCTCATAACATCCTGGTATCGACCGTAGTCTGCGTGCTGCTGGTGCTGGGCTGCCATACAACATCCTGACTCTGCCCCTATGTATAGTGTGGAGCTAGCCTTTCCCTGTGTACATGCAAACATGTGTGGTTGCCTGTGTACATGCAACATGCGTGGTTGCCTGTATACATGCAACATGCGTGGTTGCCTGTGTACATGCAACATGCGTGGTTGCCTGTGTACATGCAACATGTGTGGTTGCCTGTGTACATGCAACATGCGTGGTTGCCTGTATACATGCAACATGCGTGGTTGCCTGTGTACATGCAACATGCGTGGTTGCCTGTGTACATGCAACATGCGTGGTTGCCTGTGTACATGCAACATGCGTGGTTGCCCAACCATTGCTTATGAAGCACGTTTACCAGCATGCTATGTTTTTCATTTCTGCGTTAGGTCTCTGATCTAGTTTGATATTCAGGACTTTTTAAAAGAAAAATTCAGTTCTAATATCTAAAATAAATTTTGATTTTTCTAACAGGTGGCTTCCTGTGCCTTGCTGTGCACTCAGATTGTACTGCCCAGTGCTGCGCGGCATATTGTGAACACAGCCCCACGCTGCTGCCTGTACATGGACGGTACACAGGGAAACGGTTAACTTTTCCCACCTGGCACCACCTCTGGCCACGCATACATGAATGCATATGTATACCTGTGCATGACCAGCGGTCAGCCATCAACCTTGTTCAAATCAAGCCCGTTTACCTAGCATCCCTCTGCCAAAATAGAGCGCATGGAGAGTAGTTTGAAACTCTTTCCTTCTTGATAGCATGCTGCTTTGGGTAAGCCAATTTTGAATGATTTGGTGAGTTCTTCTCAGGTTTTTTTTTTCTTCTGCCCACTCAATGAACCAGTGAAATACCATAACAGAGATGCAAGTTTCAGACAAAATCAAACAGATGATCTTTGCAAATCACTTGATAAAAGTATAGATACAGAAGCCATACTTGCGAGAAATATATTTGTCTAAGAAATGGTTAAGTTTTACTAATCACGAATGTAATATTACAACCTGTTACAATAAGAAGTAGAAATAAAAAAATTTGAATAATCAGTCCAGCCCCTATCTGTGATTGAACCATATGTCGCTGAATACTTCAAACACAAATGAAATGTATAATAATTAAGAAATGTTACATTCCTGTAGCTTATGTCCCTTTCTATGAGCCAAAGCACACGTATCAAAGATTGAGAAAGGTAGACCTGACCTTCAGGCTGAACAACCAAAGCCTGCCAGGTCTGACAGATCACCCAGCCCCCGCTGACCTTACTGAGGATGGTTGCAATGAGTAAGGTAGACCTGATCTTCAGGCTGAACAACCAAAGCCTGCCCGGTCCGAGAGATCACCCAGCCACTCGCTGACCTTACTGGGGATGGTTGCAATGAGTAAGGTAGACCTGATCTTCAGGCTGAACAACCAAAGCCTGCCAGGTCTGACAGATCACCCAGCCACTCGCTGACCTTACTGGGGATGGTTGTAATGAGTAAGGTAGACCTGATCTTCAGGCTGAACAACCAAAGCCTGCCAGGTCCGAGAGATCACCCAGCCACTCGCTGACCTTACTGGGGATGGTTGCAATGAGTAAGGTAGACCTGATCTTCAGGCTGAACAACCAAAGCCTGCCAGGTCCGAGAGATCACCCAGCCACTCAATGACCTTACTGAGGATGGTTGCAATGAGTAAGGTAGACCTGATCTTCAGGCTGAACAA
Organism: Conus ventricosus; assembly: GCA_018398815.1. NCBI lineage: Eukaryota > Metazoa > Mollusca > Gastropoda > Neogastropoda > Conidae > Conus > Conus ventricosus. The sequence goes on from CM031601.1 coordinate 5,389,303, forward strand.
CCAAAGCCTGCCAGGTCTGACAGATCACCCAGCCACTCGCTGACCTTACTGGGGATGGTTGCAATGAGCCAAATGGAAGTAATAGCGGGCACAAAAGAGGAGACAACCATAAAAAAATGACCTTTTGGTTCCATTTGATCCCAGTGATGAACATGTATATATCTGAACCTCTCTTCACTAACTTTCCATTTCATCCAGTTATAACATATATGTTTCTATATGTCTCTTCAATAACTTTTTTTTTTAATCAGATTTTTGGTTCAGATGGGATTTTCTTTCTTCAAGTTTTTAGTTGAAATACACGAGAAAAAAAGAAAGAAAAAAAGAAAGAAACATTACAAATTTGGAAAAGAAAACAGTGAGCTGGCATGAGTGTTTGTGGCTGTGAAATCCAGGACACATCCACTGCACCTGTGTCTTGTCCTTTCCTGTCTCCAGGACACATCCACTGCACCTGTGTCTTGTCCTTTCCTGTCTGTTACGGAAACATGGGGAAATAACCTCCCTCTCCCTCAACAGACCACGTCTCCCCGACTGATGGTGTAGATCTCTTGTCAGGGGGTTCACCTGTCCCGGTGGTCTGCTGGGCTAGCTAGGTAGGAGCGTTTTGTCCATAGCGTTCTTCACAGCAGCTGCAGATGTCCCAGTCCAATCAGTGAATTGTCCATGAAAGGCTGCAGCTGAGGATAATTATACCTCTCAGGTCAGCTACTGAGGGAGGGTTTTGTGCATGAACAGCTCTCCGTAGTAGTTGATGATGACCAGATCAGGTTTGTCCCTCACCGCCTCTTCTATCACGATGTCCTCCACCTGTACACACACACACACACACACACACACACACACACACAGACACAGACACACACACACAGAGACACACACACACGGTGACTTCCCATTTGGTCTACTCCCATTTCGTCTACTCCCATTTCGTCTACTACTCCCATTTCGTCTATTTCCATACTGACCATACTGCAAGGCTCCCCCCTGGCGTAACCAGTGTCCCAGTCTACTCCAAAGCAGAATCGATGGTCTTTAGATTAGAGTAGGGCGAAGCCCGAGAGAGGACGAAGGACGAATGAACGAAGGCCGTTAGGCCAAGTCGTGCTCACACATTTCTGTGTAGGCGAAATGGGAGTAGACCAAATGGGAAGTAACCCACACACACACACACTAAGTACATGGCATGAGTCTGAACTCTGCACTACGTGTACTGGGGGGAAAAAAATTGACTCTCACTAGAGGGAACTACATTTATTTCATCCTTGCATTACAAAAAAAAAAATCTATATATCTATATATATATATATCACTGAAACAATTAACAACTTTTCTTTGTGTTTCATACCACTGAGCTTTCCTTAATTTTGCAGCCAGACAGCCCTCAAGCAGAAAAGTGCAAGTCAGCATCAGGAACACAATCAGTTCCTCTTTGACCCATGTCTGGGGCAAGGAAGATACAATGCAGCATAAATGTTTCAGCAAATTAAAAGCAAAAAGTAAACATATCACGTAAACAAATAAAAAATACACACAAAGATTTGCAAGGCCAGAGCATACACTCCTTTGATGGATCTAGTGAGGGTTTTCTTTTTGTTTGGGGGGTAAGATAACACTAAAAACAAAACAAAAAAATAGTTTTACTGTGAACATAACTTTGAACATTTTTCATAAAGTGAAATGAAGTTCTTCCTGAATCATGTTAATGCTATGAGCTGTACAGAATTCTCTCTTAGAAAGTCATCTTCTCTGCATAATTCAGTTTGTAGCCTATGACTACTGCATCAATATTTAATCATGGCACAAACTTCAGTATTGGGGAATGTTCACAAACTCTCTGCCTAGGACATGTTTAAAATTTCAGTCTCTCTCTCTCTCTCTCTCTGTGTCTCTCTCTGTCTCTCTCTCTCTCTCTCTCTCTCACACACACACACACACACACACACACACACACACACACACACTCTCTCTCTCTCTCTTTCTCTCACACACACACATCCCTCCCCATACCCCACCTCCCTCGACCAACACCCCTAAAACGTTTTTTTAAATCAGACTTTAAACTGAAGTCTATCATGTGAACTCATGCATCAAAACAAATGATAAACTTAACTTTTTTTTTAAAAAGCACAAACACATTACTTATTCCATCCTTTGTAGAAAAGCAGCACATCAAGTGCAAGTGGGACAAATGACAGAACAAATAAATGAATGAAAAACAGACACTTTGGACATCCCAAACAATATCCACTGATATCTCTCTCTCTCTCTCTCTCCTCTCTCTATCTCTCTCTCTCTCTCTCTCTCTCTGGCCATGGTCTCCCTGAACAAAGAATTTATGGAGCAAAGAAGGAAATGAAGCACATAACAATTACATGCGACACAATCTGGTGCATAAAGCCACTCGTATCTCATCTTACTCCTGTAGTGATTATCCAACTTGTGCTTTTGTTCTTTAATGTCCCTTGTCCTATCATTCTGATTATTTCCAAGTAAAATTATCCTTGGTGAAAATGCTTGTAACTGTCTTGTTCTGCCCAGCATCCATGCAGATCTAACCTAAGGTACAAATTAATGTTCTATGTCTATTAGAATATAAGACAGAAATGTGAGTGAGTGAGTGAGTGAGTGAGCGAGTGAGAGTGTGTTGTGTGTGTGTGTGTGTGTGTGTGTGTGTGTGTGTGTGTGTGTGTCTGTCTGTCTGTCTGTGTGTGTGTGTCTGTCTATGTGTGTGTCTGTCTGCGTCTGTGTGTGTCTGTGTCTGTGTGTGTGCGTGTACGTGTGTGCGTGGTGTGTGTGCGTGCGTGCGTGCGTGCGTGCGTGTGTGTATTTGCACGTGTGTGTGTGTGTGTGTTTACACATTTGCAACAGCTAAAACATGCTGTGCTTTGAGTGCTGAATGCCATACACTATGTCAATGTTCTCAGCTGTACTGACAGACACTGAGCATGACAGTAGATCATGTTTAGGAGCTGGCCTGCATCACCATGTGCCAAAGCTAATTTCATCACTTGGTGCTCCCACACACAAGATGCACTGGACAGAATTTGAGGGGAAACAAGATGCAAAGCATATAAACGTACTCCCAGTTTGTCTTGAATACATTGCACGCCAACAACATGTTTACTATGAAAATACCCATGATCTAACAGTCAGTTATTAAATCTAAAGCTATTTTAAAATCCCTCAAATACAGTACTTTCATAGATATTTGTCAAATAAAAAAAAACGTCAAATCACACATGCGCCATAATATATTTTGTCACTGATATATTCCATAAAGAAGAAAAACTGTTTGGGGCCCGTTCTATAAGAACTGGGAGCACAAAAAGCAGTGCCCTGTAACACCAAACATATTCAGCAACAAGCTCACATACCAAACATGAAAAAGGGTCTACCTCATTGCACTGTTCAAAGGAGATGTAGACAAGATTTGTCATCGTCTGTAAGGCAGTGGGCAGCCACTCGGCCTCCAAACGGTGAAGACCCACCAGAAACATCTTCACCATCTGACTGTAACAAACACAAACAATGCACAATGTAACAACAAGCGTATGTTCACTATTCAACTGCAACAATGATAAACGACTTAGAACACAAAAACAGGTTTATCTTCACCATCTGAATGCAACAACCAACACAGGGCATAAGAACGAGAGCATAACCATCACCTAATTGTGTCAACAACTGATGTGACACAACTTACATGGGTATGTTCACCATTGGACTGCAACAGGTACATAAAATAACATAATAACTAAACAAGTGCATGCTCACCAATGAACTGCAACAGTGACTAACAATGCACAACAGAACAACAAGTGCATGTCCACTTGTCTGCATCAACAACCAACAACACATAAGAAAGGCATGTTAACCTTCTGACATCACAACAACAAACAATGCACATCATACAAATAAGTATACATTCACCATCTAACTACAACAATGACAAACAATGCGCAACACAACGCATAGGCACGTTCTTCTACTGTAATAATGACAGGCAATACACAATATATAACAACAAGTACATTCTCATCAGCAGACTGCCGCCACAAAAAAAATAAATAAAAAGGAAGAAAAAAAAACAAAAAAAGCACACAGCATAACCATAGGTGCACACTTACCAACATACCAATTTTTTTTTTCTGAAGAATATTCCCATGGGCAGTGCTCTTTCTGCACTGGGTTATTTAACATGCATTAAGTGCATACTGCACAGGGCAGTGCTCTTTCTGCACTGGGTTATTTAACATGCATTAAGTGCATGCAGCACAGGGCAGTGCTCTTTCTGCACTGGGTTATTTAACATGCATCATTAAGTGCATGCTGCACAGGGGAGTGCTCTTTCTGCACCGGGTTATTTAACATGCATCATTAAGTGCATGCTGCACAGGGCAGTGCTCTTTCTGCACTGGGTTATTTAACATGCATCATTAAGTGCATGCTGCACAGGGCAGTGCTCTTTCTGCACTGGGTTATTTAACATGCATTAAGTGCATGCTGCACAGGGCAGTGCTCTTTCTGCACTGGGTTATTTAACATGCATCATTAAGTGCATGCTGCACAGGGCAGTGCTCTTTCTGCACTGGGTTATTTAACATGCATCATTAAGTGCATGCTGCACAGGGGAGTGCTCTTTCTGCACTGGGTTATTTAACATGCATCATTAAGTGCATGCTGCACAGGGCAGTGCTCTTTCTGCACTGGGTTATTTAACTTGCATTAAGTGCATGCTGCACAGGGCAGTGCTCTTTCTGCACTGGGTTATTTAACATGCATCATTAAGTGCATGCTGCACAGGGCAGTGCTCTTTCTGCACTGGGTTATTTAACATGCATCATTAAGTGCATGCTGCACAGGGCAGTGCTCTTTCTGCACTGGGTTATTTAACATGCATCATTAAGTGCATGCTGCACAGGGCAGTGCTCTTTCTGCACCGGGTTATTTAACATGCATCATTAAGTGCATGTTGCACAGGGCAGTGCTCTTTCTGCACTGGGTTATTTAACATGCATCATTAAGTGCATGCTGCACAGGGCAGTGCTCTTTCTGCACCGGGTTATTTAACATGCATTAATTGCATGCTGCACAGGGCAGTGCTCTTTCTGCACTGGGTTATTTAACATGCATCATTTATTTAAGTGCATGCTGCACAGGGCAGTGCTCTTTCTGCACTGGGTTATTTAACATGCATCATTAAGTGCATGCTGCACAGGGCAGTGCTCTTTCTGCACTGGGTTATTTAACATGCATCATTAAGTGCATGCTGCACAGGGGAGTGCTCTTTCTGCACTGGGTTATTTAACATGCATCATTAAGTGCATGCTGCACAGGGCAGTGCTCTTTCTGCACTGGGTTATTTAACATGCATTAAGTGCATGCTGCACAGGGCAGTGCTCTTTCTGCACTGGGTTATTTAACATGCATCATTAAGTGCATGCTGCACAGGGCAGTGCTCTTTCTGCACTGGGTTATTTAACATGCATTAAGTGCATGCTGCACAGGGCAGTGCTCTTTCTGCACTGGGTTATTTAACATGCATTAAGTGCATGCTGCACAGGGCAGTGCTCTTTCTGCACTGGGTTATTTAACATGCATTAAGTGCATGCTGCACAGGGCAGTACTCTTTCTGCACTGGGTTATTTAACATGCGTTAAGTGCATGCTGCACAGGGGACCTCCGTTTACTGTCCAGTCCGAAGGATCACCACTCTCACCACCAGCACTAGGAAGAAGAGAAAAAAAGAGAAAAAAAACCCCTGCCACTTGCTAGACTTGAACCTCATCCCTGGGTTTTCTCAAATCCTAGGTGAGTTCATTATCCAGCCACCTTTTCACTATCTGATCGCAACAAGAACAATGTGCAACAAAACAACACAAACAGAAGCATATCCACCACTGGATTCCAATCGCAACCAATAGCGCAACTTCGTGATATGTACATTTTCACCATCTGATTGCAACAACAAATTATTAAACACTGATCTGTGGAACAGCTCATCTCTTCTAATTATTCAGGGTACTTATAGATCTGTAAACAGTGGGATGAGGTGGTCATCTCCTTTCACAGGAAGGAGGCATGGGGGAGGTTGGGGCGACAGGTTTGGGCCAGTCAGTCTGGTTTCATGAAAAGGGAGTTCTATCATCGGCGGGAGGTTTAGTGGTAGGGTCCTGCAACCATGACGTTAAAAAGGCACCGTTCAAGTGATCTGGCATCAGGGCAGCATCCCCTT
>CM031601.1:5401301-5423801 GCA_018398815.1 Conus ventricosus
GTAGCCTTGCACATGCATGCTCACCTGGTGCATTTCATTAATTGACAGTTGGAACCCTTGAAGAATATTATTTTACCTTTGAAACTCTGGAATGTGAACAGCTCTCAACTGCAAGAAGCAACAAAAGACATCAATGAAAGTGCAAAAAAACAGGAACAAAACAACCTGCTGGACTTGAAATGTTTGCTTTCAAAAGAAAAAAAATCAAACTGTTTCTTCTGCAAAGACAGGCAGGAACAGCTGTCGTCATTTCTGAAAACATACAAAATGAATTTAGATCAAAATTGAAAATAAACAACAAAGACACAAAGAACAAAATTAAAACTGTTTCTTCTGCAAAGACCAACTGGAACAGCTGTCGTCATTTCTCAAAACACATAACATGAATTTAGATCAAAATTTCAAAAAAACAACCATACAAACAAAGAAAAAAAATTCAAACTGTTTCTTCTGCAAAACACATAACATGAATTTAGATCAAAATTGAAAAAAACAAACAAACAAACAAAAAATAACTGAAAAAGAGCTGACAGTACACACTCCACCCTTCACAGTTTTTGTGGAGTACTTCCTGTCCAGACATAAATATGCATCATGCATGTTTAATCCTATGTTTTTCCTGATCATTTTCAATAACATCATTTTCGCGCAAACATTCTTCAAATGATCTCTGTCTTTCATGTGAAATAACACTACAGTCTTTAACTGTTCTCTAAAGTCTTTTAAAACTGAGTTATATTTTTGGCATAAAATCCACACACTTATCCTAGCATGCCTTCCGCTGAAAGCTAGTTTTGACAAAGTGTTTCTCTTTTTAACTATGTCTCTTTCTGCCGAACAGTCATCTATAATAAATAGTGTTTGCGTTCCTTCAAACAGTTTATAAAACTGTTCTAAACACTCACTCAGTTTATTGCTAGGATCAACTAAATATATGTCATCATCTGTCCATATAAACCTTCTATCATGATATGCTTTGTTCCATTTAAGTGTTGGACAGAAAACTACAATATGATTAAAATTATAACGATAAACTGTTTGTAACAGGTCGAGGATAAATATTGTTTTTCCACAACCAGTCTTGCCCACAAATCAATGAGCAATGAGGAGTTTTTGTCATAAAGTTTAACTGCTCCATAGTTTTATAACAGAGTTTAATCTAATCCAGTTATTATTTTTATCATACTCTCTGTCAAAACTTGTTCAGTATAATAAAACCCTATGAGGCCTAAATGTGTAAGATTAATCCAATTCAGTTCTGTAAGATTGTTTCTATTTAAGTCAACATTGATTTTGTTACTTGTTGTTATGATCTTAATATCCTCACCATTGTGAAGAACGACGATGGTAACTGTAAGGCGTTTAACGTCTAAGTTTTGCCAGCTAATATTAATTCCTTTTATAAGGTCATCACTAACGCCCACAACCCCATCCCTCTCCACATCTTTAAAGACAGAAATTTCAAATATCATTGTGAACGTGTCTCCTAATTTTCTGCTTGGAAAGAACTGTAATTTTGTAGAAGCTTTTTTTACAACTGTTTCTTTTCTGTGGAGGATGTACTGTTTTTTCCCATACGGCGTTATTTCAATTTCTTTCCGACTATTGTCGTCCGGCATAAGACTTACATGTAAAGGGCCAGAGTTGAATGCTTTTCTGAAACTTTTTTGACGGCTAAAATATGTAAATGGGCTTATGAATTCAAATTTTATGTCCCATTCTAAATATGGTTCTAAGTGCCATTTGAGGTCAGGTTTTCGAACTATTTTATATTCATACTGGCCAACATTATTTGCCTCTAGATTGCGCAGTTGTTCTAGTTTAGGAAACTTTTCGCTGTCGCTAACCTCTTTGCGTTTATAATCACCATCTTTAGTGTACTCAAAACCATACAAAGCGCCTATCTCACCGTTCTGTTCAAAGTCCGCAACGTCTGCAAGGTCTTTTAATTCTAAAGTTATACACTCACAGGGGCTAATGTAACTCCCGATTCTTCTGGCCCACGCGACATTATTTTTTAGTAGCGTATTATTTTATTTCTAAAACAATGTGTAGGTTATCGCATTTTACAACTTTTCTGCTTTGTCTTTGATTTTTATATTAAATGATCCGACCCTCCCACAAACTAATCTTTTAAACTGTAAATTAGGGAATTGTATAATTTCATAATCGCAATATGCAGCTTTCCCTGATGGAAGAGCTCTTAAATAGTTGAGGGCCTTCCGTCATATAAGTTTTCATCAGTGCTTAGCTCATCCAAATGAACATAGAGTAATGAATGTAATGCAAGATCGAGCGGACTTTCCCCCTCATAAGTAGTTTTGTTTGGTGTAACTCTAAATCTATAATTGTTAGCTGTAAAGCCTAACATTTTAGCTAGCTCTTTATCAAAATAGTAACCTCCTTCTTCTTCAGGCTTGAATGTTAACATTGTTTTTAGATTTGCATTGTTAAGTTTGAGAGTAATGTCAAAGTTACTCATTGCTTCTTTTAGTGAGCAAAACCCGTAATAACCATCAGGTATTGTTAACTGGCTAACTTTGGCCCCTGTTTTGTCAACTTTTAGAACCTTATTATTCTCCCTGGCTTCACTTATATTAAACCATACGACTTTGTAAAATATTTCATGAAGTGCGACCGTTCTGCTTCCGCAATTGTTATTAATAGCATGTTCTAAAACGAAGGACGGTCTTGGGTTGTATATGTTACAAACATTTTTTGAACGAAATAAAAATGAGCGCGTTCAAATATACTGATGCAAAATATTCTGTTGGGCCGCACTACAATCTTAAAAATATAGCAACTGATACTCTTGACATTGCTGTGACCCAGACTGCCTCTTTTCATAAAAAGGTGAGTACTCCATTAAGCAGATATCTTAACCCCCTATTGAAAACGACCACACCAAGAAAGCGTGGTTTAGTCATCCGATGCAGTTTTATCAGAACAGTTAAACTTTGCTGTGTTTTGGCACATGGGTGTGGAGGGGTTTGATTTTAAAATCCCGTTCTTTGGGGGTCGTGTACAGTTTTTCATTTCATTACATTCAGGAGTATTTTGAGAATGAAAGCTCCTTTCCCAATGCAAACCGTTTAATCCACTCAGCAACGATAGACATGAAGGCTTTGAAAGGTTTTGTAACGAATTCAATATTAACATCAAGACAGCTTTAGAAAAAAAGTTGGATCTAATCAGGGCCTAGGGACCTTTATTTTCGGGGCAGCCAAAAAGTATAACATGACTGGTCCTCCTTCAAAACTTTTTTTTTTCCCCCAACTGTTAGCCGGGTCCCTACAGAAAGAGAAAAAAAACAGCATGGAAAACTTTTATCTTAGACATTCAAAGGGCTAATAGAGGGGTTTGAAGAAAAAGACTTATTCGTACTTACGTTTGGTGTTTCTAGGTTCGCAAGCACGGGCAAGATAAAGCTAACTGATCCTTTACTGGCTTGATGCACAAAAAAAATATTTAGCAAATTTAGAGGACGCATTAATTCTACAGTTGTTTTGCCTTCAATATTAAAAGGTACCAAAATGTTTTACATAGCAAGATCGAAAGAGACTTTGCTGTTGGCGCGGGTTTTTATACATGCTCCCTTTGACCTCAGACCCAGATAGGTACAATAAAAACTAAATAATGAAATTCTTATAGCAGGAAATGAACAAAATTTTGGGGAAAAAAACGACATAAATTCTGACCCAGAATATTACAAACAAAAAAAGAAGCCCAGATTAAGTTTTAAATTTCCCCGAAAGTCCAACCCAAAGTATTGAAGACTCAGCAAAGCTCGCGGACTCTGTTCGCGTGACCCTGAAAATGAAAAAACAGGGTTGTTTTGGATTACTGGGATAGGATTACTTTGGGCTTTATCTTACTAAATAGTAACCAACTATTACAAAAAACTAAGCCCCTAAGTGCTCGGCCATAAAGCCAATCTTTTCTTGCAGAGACAAAAACCCGCTGCAATCTCCCAAAAATTTTCCCGGTAAAGGGCCACGGCTTTACCCGCTAAATTTTTTTAAAAACTTGCAAAATGATCAAGTGTTTTTTTTACCCCGATTTACGGCGGAGATGGAGGGGATGGCGGGGGGGCACTGAACTTTGCCTCCACCACCGCTGTAATGCCCTCACCAGTGTACTTATTGCAAATCCTAAGGGAGTTTTAAAAATTGTAATGTGAGCCTTGCTCTTAAAAAAGCGTTTTTATTGTTTGTAGCGTTGTGTCTTCATATAAATTTTTTTGGATAGTTTCTTTTTCTATTACTTGGTTCGTAATTTGGGCTCGGTTTGTAGTCCGTTTAGTCTTGCTGACTTTCTTGTTCAAGATTTTTTTTGTCTTTGGGCTATTCTTTCTTTAATCTCCGCCTACGATGCGGTCGCTCTCAGCGAGTTTTTCTTTTTCTCTTTTTTTTGTCATTTGTTCACCTGTTTTGCTAAATTGTTTTTTAATTCGCCTCTGATGTTTTAAAGTGTTTTAAGGGCCCCCTATTTCTCGCAAGGCAATGGGGGGAATCATTTAATTTTTTTTTATGCTGTTTCTTTGAAAAACTTTTTTTCGCTTCTATTGCATTTTTATTCTCTGCTGATTGATTTAAACCTGAAGTTATGTTTTGTATTTGGCTATCTGTCGGGGTTCTTGTAGTGTGTTTTGAAATTTAGCAACTGCTCCCTTTTCAATTTCGGTCTAACAAGACCAAGTCGATTTTGATCTTTCACACTGAGTCTATGTATAATTGTACTCTTGGCTAAAAACTTTGATGGGTCTGGTTTAGTTGTAAGCCGAACAAGTTGTCCTTGATCGTTTTTTACAGACAAATGATCATTTTTTAATTCAAAATCATTTGGGTCTATAAATTCGGGAGGTTCTTGACCTAAACTTTCGTAAAATGATTTAACCTTACTTTCTGTTAATTCATGCCGCATTGAGAGCATTGAGCGATGCCGCGTCAAAGGGATCATTTCATCATGTCGTCTCCAGGATCAAAAACATCATAATCTTCTTCACCTTCAATTCCTGCCATGTTTTTAAATAATTAACTTTTTATTTTGCTTTATAAAAATGCCACAAGCATATGGTTCAATTCTTGACCCGCATAGAAGACTGAAAGAGCGCTTTGGCGTGAAGGGAAATAAACGGAATATTTTCTGTTCCAAATAATCCATCTACTTTTTGATGCAGATCAAATTCTTACTGTCAAATTTCCAGACCTAGGAGCGGATGAAGTGATTGTGCCCGGCTCTGCCCGGCTTACTTTCAAATAGAACTCGCTTCAACAACAGACACAAACAGGACAGTTGTACAGAATCTGGGGCGGGCAATCGTTAAGAAAATTTCTATAAAACTTGAGGGGCAAGAAATATTTTCTTTACACAATGCAGACATATTTTTAACCTTATTCTGATCTATGGCTAACCGGGAATGAAAGGGCTGATCTTGCGTTTCAAGGAATAGAAAATGAAGAAGCGCTAAAAATAGAATAGGCGTGGAGATATAAGAGGAAAAAGTTGTACCCGTAAAGTTTGCGTTGGAATCGTTTTTCCCATTCCTTAGTTTTTGGTTTTTAAAAAGGCATGACCTACTTTAAGGAGCTTTAAAAAGACAGATTGTCATATGAACTAATTTTAATGAATACAACGGGTTATTAAATCATCAGACCCCGAAAAGTCGCATTTTGCTTTCTCTTTAGAGTTTGAGTGTTGCAACCATAAATTAGCAAGGTGTTGGCACCAAAATCAGTCAAAATTAGCAATTTTTTACGAAAGAGTGATTATTTTCAATACCCCAGAGCGGGGGAAACTTAGGGAAAATTTTGTTTTAGCACCACAGCCTTCGTTTTAAGGTTTTTTTTGTGTGTGAAGATGAAAAAAACCGTTAAAAGAGCAGTAAAAAGTTTTTTAATCCTAAATAACGAAAGTGCAATGTACAATTGACGGTAGTCCTTTAACCAAACTCGCTAGGGGCTTAGCCCTTTTCATTTTGGCGAATAAGAAAATTTTTGGGGGGGGGGGGGGAGGTCTACAGGCCCCGGGTTTTAAGATTTACTTTCCAATGTTGGGGTTGGTTTTTTTTAAAACAACAAAATAGGTTTTGGATTGCCCCAAAGGTCCCAGGGAAAATCATTTGCATGGAAGCGGGAGAACTGTGAAAGAGAATAAACATTAAAAAATGATAAAGAAGAAGAAGTGTAAACGCTTAATTTTAATTTGTTTTTATTTTTTCGCAGTAAATATTGAAGCTAAAGTTTAAAAGATGTAGTTATAAATTTTTTTTATTTTAAAAAAGTTTTGTTAGGTTTTATAAAATGTGCCTACGGGCCCCGCCAAAAGAAGGGATGTGAAAGCCCTAAATAAAAACCTTCGATTAAAAAACATTACGCAAATGCAACAAAAAAATAGGAGGCCCTTTTAAAAAAAAGCAAAAAAAAGAAGGGATTCTGCTGCCTTTTAAATTTTTACATTGTTAAAACTGGAAAAATCGACTTTTAAGGCTCTTCAGCAGGAAAGAGTGTTGGTTTTCAAAAAGGGCATGGCGCCCCCGCAGCTTTCTTAGGAGGTTTGTTTTGGGTTCGGTTTGTGTTGTTTTCTGTAAGTGCGGTGGGAAAAAATTAAAACAAAATCCCAAAAACACACAGCTATGGTTCAATAATAACGGCCTAAAAATTAGTTCGTTTAAACTGACATAATAAAGCGCTTGTTGACTCAAACATCGGTTTTAAAATTTAAAGTTTACAGGCTGATTTTTTTGACTACAAAGACAAAGTTTTTCTTTAAGAAAGGCCGAGGACAACTTTTTTTCCAACAGCCGCGCGAGCAGATAAAAAAGGAAATGCTTAAAAAAAATAACGAAAAATTAAAATTGTTCTAAACAGTCACTTAACAAGCCAAAGGGGTTTATACTTTAGTTTTGAGTCCAAGCGCAAAAAGACCCTTGATATTGATTTGATTTAAAAATTTTTTTTAATTTAAAAAAATATTTTTAGTTAGAAAGAAACTCAACATGGATAAAAAATTTTTTTAGGAAAGACGAAATTGTTTGAAGGAATCTCGAGGAGAGGTTTACAAGGATGATGATATTTATTTAGAAGTATTAATCCGCAAACGTCGGGCAAAGGTTGTTTTTTGCTATTTTCAAATTCCAAGTAAATAACAATGGGCCCGCCCGTTAAAATTTAAAGTTAGCTGTTTTTTCGACTTTGTAACATAAATGAAGAACCCCAGAAATCTGGGTCTCAATAAACAGCGATTTTTTCCCCTAATGATTAACCCCGGTTGGGGAGGAAACTGTTACACGTTTGATGTGGCCGCTGAAGAAGCCAAAAGAGAGGCTTGGTTGGCGGGGCGAAAGTCCAGAGATTAGATTAAACGGAAGTATGCGCCCCTTGTAGGGAGGGTTACATTCCCCTACCTCCAGATAGTTGCATAAAGAGCGTTTTTTTATACTTAAGGAATACTGGTACAACAATTGTTTTATGTGTTGTGGTTCTCAGCAAGGCTGCATCACGCCCGCATATATACGCAGAGAGAGTGTTTAATTTCGCCCGCACTTCAATGATCTTAAATTTTGTGGAATAATCTTTCCTGTTTGCGTAGACGCAAATTAATCAGTTTGAAGAACAAAACAAAACCAATAACTGTTAATGTCTACACATGGGACTGAGGGAAACAAAATCTACAACCGAGTTCAAAGTGTCCAAGAACAGTCCAAACGATTGGCGAACCAGACATAAATCATGTTGCACTTACTATGAGGTTTTCCCATGCGGGGCTACCGCATCACATTTATTACGCACAATGAGTATGATTATTGGCGGCATTTACTTCATAGCATTACCATATACACAAGAATTCTGAACAGAAAATGTTTAAAACAAGAATGCCTCTGTTCAAGCCGCGAGAGTGAACATTTGAAACATTGTATCGGCCCTCGTTGATGTATATTACAGAACTAAACTACGCCCCGCTTAGGATCTTAAGTTAGTTTTTAAGAACTGGGAAAATCGGCTCTGGCAAATTTCTTATATGTTGTCCTTACGCGATTCGAGTCGCTTATTGTTCCTTTTGAAGGGCCCCCAACGCCTCAGAAACTTACGAAAACGGCCCTACCTCTATTGAGTAAAATCATCAGATCTGTTACATTTGCTTTCTTCATTGTCAGGTCGGTTGGCGTTCATTCAAAGACCAGGATTATATTGAGGGCTAATGCTGCAGAATACTTCTTAGAACGCATGCAGCAAAGGTGCGTATCGCCTGTTACTAATTATTCTAAATCTTATCTGAGATCTTTTATGGTCGCCTGCAAGCCCAAACAACAGTTGACTCATAGCCACACATTGTTGGAGTGTGGTTTCGAACTAATGGTCTAACAGTGAGGAAGCCAATCCGTCAGTAAGAGACCTTGATCACATTAGTGGCGAAGTTTTGAGGAGCAGAGCCACCAGTTAATGCAATCTTCACTAAAGTTTTGATCCTAAGGACATGGAAGCTGCTGTATCTTTCATAACTTGCGAGGTAGGTTACGACTCTCACCTTATAATGAAAGCAGTAGACGATGCCTTTAGGGTGTCATGCATCGCTCAGTCATCAGAAAGTAAATGTGTGTCAACTTTATATAACATGTCTTTTTTTTGACTTCTATGCAGCTCATGATGGGTCATTAGAGTCATGGCTAGGTCTTATAGGCAGCTGCCCAATAACGGAAGAATATTTTGACCCAAGCTTGTTTAGAATGGGTATGTTTACACTTTTTGAGTACAATGATCAGTTGGGGATTGGTTTGACGGATGAGACACTTCCTCCTAAGGCGCGTTCTTTCTAGTCTTTGAGAAAGGAAATCAGTGATTCTGGATTTCCTGCATGCTCAAGATGCGTGGCAATAGTTTAGAAGGTAAAACGATGGGGTGACTATCATGACTCACCACTAATGGCAGATGTATGTTTGTTGCGGACGTCTTTGAAAATTATAGAAAGACCTGCCTTTGAACATTATGCTGGATCCCGCGCTTTACATTTCTTCGCACGGGATGAGTTGGACGCTTTATTAAAGTTTCTGGAAGTATCAGATGTGAATTTTATTTGTCAGATTTACCATTTGATTATCAGATGATTGAAAACGGATTGCGTGGAGGAATTAGTTACTATGGGTGTCGCATCATTACTGTAAAGCAAACAACAAATACTAGTTGACCTATGATCCGAGTATTAGGGTATATACTATATCATGTATTTAGTTGCAAAACTAATCCGTATGGATGGGATATGCGCATCGCTTCACATAGCAAATCTTTAAAATGTAACCAACGGCAGGCGATCCTGCAATAATATTCAAAAGCATTAAAGATTGGTTGGGCAGGTTTAAGCCTTGATACAACAGGTGGTTTCCTTCTAGAAGTTGACTTAGAATATCCTCATGATATCCATTACCTGCATAATGACTAATCCATTAGCGCAGAAAGGCTAAAGACGAATCCAAGGAGTAACCGCCTAAACTTGTGCCTATCTTCGAGGGCGATAAAAAAATTATGTCTGTCACTATTGACTACTACATTTTTTTTTAAGACATGGTTCCCAAAGTTAACAGCTGTCCATCGTAGAATTGCTGTCGTTATGGAACTGTTCTTGTAACCATAATTCTTGAAGAACCATGATCTCAGATCCAAAATCCACAGTTTGATTCAGTAATAGACTTTTTCAAGCTGAATGAACAACAGCGGTTCGGTAAGATATGGAGAATCCGCCACAAGAGTTAAAGATGTTAGATTGGTCACAGAAGAATGAAGCATTTTATAGCTGACTTGCATTCACTTATTATCAGGACTTCAGAAGATTTCATGATCTAGCTTTTTGGTTTATATTGTTATGATAAAATAGAAAGTCAATTTAGTCAAACCTGTTTTATTGGGTTTACTGGTTTAGAATTACTAAAGCTTTTGATGTTTAGAGTATCTTTATGATACTTATGCCCTCGTATTCCTGAGTCCAGAGTACTTTACTCTGATATCAGACAGTTTTGTTTATAGATATTCCTACTGTAGACATCTATAATGGGACATGGAAACCGAAGTTCAGCTAAACGGTCATGCGGGATGGTATGTTACATCTGATTACCCTAAAGATTCGCCTTTGCATTCACAATTACTTACAATAGGTTTTAGGAAAGATGGATGGATGAATTATCTGGAAAGGAGAATCAAGGAGTTTGTTGGTTTAAGGTCAAACAAATGTATGTATTTCGAGCCAGGAGAAAATCTTTATTGAAAGCAAAGGGAATATCCCGAGCGTTGTTGGCAGTCAACAAATAATCCACATGACAACTATAAAGATGCATTGTTTGGCAATAAGACCCTTTTCATCATGACAACGGTATAACTACGAATCTAATCTACATGTGTATCAACACTATAACTGTTGTAAACAAGAAGTCATTAATAGAACAAACACAAAAAGGGTGTTTGTTTATCCAGAGTTTTCATATAAGTTTTCATATGCAATTGGGGCACGGAGAAACCGTAAATTAATTAAAGCGGAGCTGTGTCTGGCCGGAATTTTTCTGCAGTTCTTATCAACAAAAGATGCCTTTGAGGAGCTGGTTTTTTTGTTTGTCAATTTCTCATAAATATACAAGGGCGGATTCATTTTACAATTTCTTTTTCTATTTCGTACGGGTCAACCTCCAAATTGGATCGGTTGCCCAGGCGTGTGTTCCACTTCTGTTCCCCCGGTAAACTAAAGTATTACTTTCCAATCCAAATGGTATTAGTTTGCAGGATGAAGAATCTCCTTCAAAAACATTTTATTGTTTTTCTTTTGATTGCTTTGATACTGGTTTTATTTAGCCCTTTAAATTCTTATTATTCATTGGCGCCAAAACTGAGGGCACAGTCTTCTAAACCCGTTTCTGGGTTGCGATGAATTGTCAATCAGCTTCTGTGATTCTGGTAGGAGAAAGTCTTTCGGCCTAACTGTGTGTTTAAGTTTTCATCTAAAGCCTGTGAGATCTGTGAACTCCCGGGAATGCCTTCTTTAATAGTAACTCTTGGTTTTCAACAAGAAGTGATTCATGGCCTCTTAAATTTTGTCCGTTTCATCGACTTGAATCATGCGAGGATAAGTTAAGGGGGCCTCGTTCGGTATATCAGTTTGTATGGCAAAACAGCAACAGCAGAAGCACTCTTTTGTGTTAATGGCTCCGCTTCTTTGTATCTTGAAGCATGTCAATGATCTGTGTGGGCGTACTTAAATCTTTTTCGTCCTAATCGTCTTCAGGGGTAAATATAGAGAGCCATTTGATGGGTGTCGTTTTGGAGTTGTATTAACAAAGTGTGGGCTACTGTATTCGTCTAGGGGCTGGTAAATAAATTCTGCCCAAATTTGTTAGTTAGATAACCATTCCTTTGCTGTTTCGTTCTCCTGGACTCACTGCCGCTTGGCTTAGCTTTGTATTGCTGTGATACCATTCCCAATTATCCTTTGGGCGTATTAATAGATTTTGTTCATTTTTTATTCAGCTTATATTATGTGCAAACAAAAATACTCACTAAGGTCATACCAAGGCAATAAACGCGATTTCTTGCATCTTTTGTTTTTTCCTGTTGGTTGAATAAAAGTCACTGAATTTTGGTGGGGGCTATGTCTGGAGCTGTTTGCATGTTACTAGATATTATTGTTTTATTTGTTGATCTCAAATCTTTATATACCTGTAAGCTGCATGCACCTGTTTTTTTTACAGATGTGTCATTTTAAAATTCTAACTGCTCAAAGTCTCTGCTTTTCATAGGCGTTCTTGTGCAGCTGCTAGTTGCTCATAGCTTTGGTATGTCTTTTTCTCTCGCCGTCTTCACGCAGTGTACTAAATGCAATATCTACTTCCGCTTAAAATCAGCTAGAGCTTTCACAAAAATCGCCACCTATCATCATATCGAGTGAGGCCATTTTTTATAATTCGTATTTTCTTTACTGTAATATTTATACTGTCTGATTTTTTCATTGTTCTTGACTAGAATTTCTTTCGTAGCAAAAGAAGCTGAAATGATAGCTATTAGCTTTGATGAAATTCCTCAATGGTCTAGTTTGCCAAGATTGCTGGTTTATTTATTAATCAAGCTTTTACCAAGCACTTGAGTTATCCTACACTTAGACCTCACCTCAACAACGCAAGAATGTTACAAGGTTGGTAACAGTTTTTTCGAAGTTGCTCATTTTTTAATAAATAAATTATATTATTATTTAATAAAAAACATGAACGGGCAATGATCTACTACAGCTACAGGGGACCTATTCCTTCCTGTACTTTTGTATGTCAATGATGATGATCCACGCTTATTATGCCCAAAAAGGAATAGGCTTTATTCTTTGGCAGCATGTGGGAAAACAAAAACAGTTCTCGAACGGAATTCAGCATAGAACTGATTCAACAGATGTCGCCGCCAAGTCATTTTAATGTTTCTGTCATCACAGGTTGAAGCGCAGCTGGGTCTAGAATTGGTGTATAAAGTGTAGGGGCGCAATCGGTTCTTAGTTTGTACACTAAATAGTCAAGTAGATTTGCACATACCATTGATTTGAACACAGATCTTTCGTATGATTTAACGCAAGATCCAGTTTTGTCATTGTAATTAGAGTCTCTAGGTTGTGATCTTCTACTAACAGATTTGGAACATTGTTATCGCCAATAATCATGGGATTTAATAACTTTTAATCATATAGATTTTGTTTCCCTTCATAATTGAAGAGCTGGAAAATCTTCAGAACAGGAAACCATTGAATTTCAGGTGGTGATAGGAACCAAGCCGGATAATCTGCTGAAAACACGACCAGGTGGGGGGCCTGTATAAAGTGTCCTCATCTGGGCGTATTGTTAAGCAGGAATAAAAATTTGCAGAGTGGAACGACAAAAAAAAATTTATGTTAAGATTTTATCTCATCATGAAACATATCACGCCAAACGCCAGAACTAGTGATTCAATGCCAGCTATAAAAACTCCCCATGTGATTAAAGGGCCCCAATAAGTCTTCTATGGAATATTGAACTTAAAACTGTTGCCATTTATTGGCGCCCACATTGCTTCTGTTGGGGCTGTTATTCGGTTTTAAAATATATAGCCTTTGGCAACAAAAACAAAAGCTATCAAAAAAATATGATCCTCATTAACTACAGAAAAAGGACAAACCAGCCGCACAAATCCGACAGTAACAAAGCATCATTTTGATACATTTATAATGCAATAAGATTTTAAGAACTTAATTTTAAATTTTTTAATAAAAAAGATCCATGGCGTATTTTATAAATGCACTAAATTAGTCAATTACTATAAAGACATGGAGTCTATAAAAGACTCATTTTCCATAGCCCGAATTGTATCAATGCAGTTGTTAGGGGATGTAAAGGAAACTTCATTAAGATCTATGCTGTACGATCTCGCGCAAGAACGCAGTGCAAGTCATCCTCAACGATGAAGCGTTTTTTGAGGCCGTGTGGTGTAATATATTTGGCTATCTATATTTTAAGATAAAAACATAGATTGTTTTTTTTAATATTTATAAGATAACTGATAAGAACTTGGTTGTACTTATAAAGGATATAGATTAGTTATGATCTTGAGGTGACTTAATCAAGAACTTATTTAAGAAATTGAAGAAAACTTTTTTTAAACTTAATTAAAAACTTGGGGTGATTTAAATTTAAAAATTTAATTAAAAACTTGGGGGATTGGGGGGCGGGGGGGTGTGTGTGGTGTAAAGAGCTTTTTTTTGTCAGTGTAACCCACTTGGTGAAAGACGTGTTGGTTTTTGTGATGCTTGGGCTTTTTTGTTGCAATTTTCAAAGAAAAGCCCCGTGAAAAAAAAAATTTCCAAACCCCCCCCCCCTTTTTCCCCCTTTTCCCCAGGTTGGAAGGTTGGGGTTTTTTTTTTTTTTTTTTTAAAATTTTTTTTGGCAAAAAAAAGGCGGCCTAAAAGTTTGTAACAGGGCGTAGAAGGGGGACTTTTTGAAGCGGTGAAGCGAGACAGCAAAGCGAAAAAGCAGCAAAAAAAAAATCTGATTCATGTGATAACCTTTGACCGCTCTAGGGTGGAGCGGTGGACGTTGAAAAAACGGTTGCACTGTGACCTTTGACCGTCTGGGTAGAGGTTGAAGAAAGGCTTGCCACGTGACTTTGGGGGGTGTTAGGGTAGAGGTGAAGAAAAGGCTTGCCTTTGGGCCTTTGACTGCCCGGGTAGAGGCTTGTTTCTTCACTGCTTGGACTTTGAGAGGATTGGTTTGGAGTTGTATTGGTTTTTTGTAAAAGGTGTCCAATAATTTTAATCTCCTCACTGCTTGAAACTTAAATTCAAAACCTTTCATGCGTGACTTTATGAAAGAAAGACCAATGTGAAAACCTTTTGCATATGGGTTAACAAAAAAGCAATCTTTTAGTTTGCGAGTTGAAGGGGATTCCCCTAATTTCTCTTAAAACCATATCCCATTTTTGGTATGGCTCCCCTGTTTTTTTTTTGAAAAGGCCCTTTAAGGTCTGTTCTAAAAGCAACATATTGCAAAATTTTAAAAACACATTGTTGTGCTTCCCGCCTTTTAAACTGCCCATACCCCCCCTTTATTTATCAATAGCAACAGCAATAGACGTTATTTCTTTGCCCCCAAAAACGAAAACTTCTTTCCAACTGTCTTTTCCCCTTTAAACCCCTTTTTTTTTTCAGTATTGGTGGAGTTCTTTGGTGCCCTCTTTTGTTTTTTTGCTTGCCTCCAACAAAAACGATGTTTTTTTTGGTGGGTTTGGGGAAAACGGGGGGTTTCTTATTTTGATGGGCCCCCCGGTCTAACTCCCTCCAAAGCACTACAAAAATTTTGCTTTTGGTACTCAAAATGCTCGCAAGTATTGAGTTGAAATCTCCACTGTCTTTGTTTGCCTGACAAAAAAATTTTTTTAAAAAAAACCAACCTGCCAAACCCCGGTAATTTCTTTCACTACCCACCCCCCCTCACGGTTTGCTGAGGGCGCACAAAGTGGGAGTGAACGTGACGTCTAGCAGAATGGGCTTTTACGTGACGCCTCGATGCGTTTATTGATTTTTTGTCGGTTTGTAAGCAGCCTTACAACCCTTTCCTGAAACACCGTCTTTTGCACAGTCCCGTTGTATGAATTGTTTTTGCTCGGCTGACTTTCAACAATGCAGCGCCATTTTTCTCATCGATAGCCAAACACGTATTAAAAACTGGCTGTATCTTTGTCAACAATATTGTCTTTCAACAAGCCAACAAACCTTTAAGATACACAATTCTGTTCTTCAGTAAACCGGTTACACACCCACAGCGCAGTAAAACGCGTCGTGCTTGTCCAGCAGTCAGTGGAAGAATGTGTGGGTTAACCTAGTCGTGAGCGGCCATAAGGCTACGCTTAACTCGTGATTGGCCAGGCTGGAACAGCGCCACCGCGCGGGAGTGTTGGCTAGGAAGGCTGATGTCATGCTAGGCAGGAAGGAGGGGGGTGAAGAGGAGGGGGGAAGAGGGGTAGAGGAGGTGCGGCAGTATTGATTTTTTGGCCTGTGTGTGAGTGTGTGTGTGTGTTGTGTGTGTGGGTGTGTGTGTGTGAGTGTGTGTGTGGGTGTGAGTGTGTGTGTGTGTGTGTGTGTGTGTGTGTGTGTGTGGGTGTGTGTGTGTGTGTGTGTTACTGTTAGTGTGTGTATGTTGTGGTGTGTGTGTGTGTGTGTGTGTGTGTTTGTGTGTGTGTGTGTCAGTGTGTGTGTATGTGTTGTGTGTGTGTGTGTGTGTGTGTGTGTGTGTGTGTGTGTGATGATAACTTTACATGTGTGTTGTGGTATGTGTGCACACATGGGTATGCATGTGTGTGTGTGTGTGTGTGTGTGTGTGTGTGTGTGTGTGGTAAGGTGACTGTATGCATGTGCGTGTGTGTGTGTGTGTGTGTGTGTGTGTGTGTGTGGTGTGTGTGTGTGTGTGCGTGCGTTGCGTGTGCGTGCGTGTGCTTGCGCGACGTATTTTGTGAAACGCAGAACACGTATGTCTATGGGCTCCGTGTCTAAATGAAAATATCACAGGCAATCCTTCGCCACACGGCCAGGTGACGCCAGCCCTACCTTATGGCGCCATAATTACAGGTCATAGGATCCGTCCAGGGCCGCGGGTACATGCTGCCTGCCACAAACCCCAAGCCCTCTAATTAGGGGTGTTCGCACAGTGTCTCAGCCAAGTCTTAGTTTGGTGACTGTCTCCGCAAAAATGATAGTATTGAAAATGACTGTATGCGCGAAAATGATTAGGAAAACATAGTTTGAAGTCTTACTTGTCAGAGAACTGTAATATGCCGCTTCTAGGTCACTTTCGCCCGAAAAACTGGTTTGAGGGCGAAGGTGAGTTAGAAGCGGCATATTACAGTTCTCTAGGGTCGAAAACGGATCGGCCGTCCCGTCGTTCATGACAATCCAGACAAGCACAAACACACTCCTTCCAAAATCCAGTCTGCCAGAGGCAAGAAGGACTGTGTCTGTTGCAAGAAGGAAGGCAGGAAAACCCCAGCAGGCAATGCCATCCAGTCAACACATGAGTGTGTGATGTGTAAGGTGGCTTTGTGCAAGGATCGTGGCTGCTTTTTTTTCTTTTCACCAGCAGTGAGTAGGTTCCTACACACTCATTCCTAGCAGTACACCTGATACTTGACTAAATCAAGGACTGGACTTTGTCATTTTTGTTTTGTACAGACTGTTTTTGGGTTGACTAAGTATTGAAAGTGCCACATACAAAAGTACTGGAATTTGTGCATGTAAGAAAAGTGCACAACGGAAAGAAAATTTCATGTCGGTGATCTGTGTGTGACAAAAGTGATCAAAAGCAAGAACATTTCCAGTGATTGTGTTGTTAGTGTGTGATCACATTTGGATTATATAATTCATTACATCTGGAACCATATGGTGAGTACAACAAAAATATTTGAGTGTTGTTTTGTGTTGTGATGCCTGCCTCTCTTCCTTCCTACTAACACCTGTATATAGTTAGAAATATTATCAGCCATAGGAATTCTTTTTCTCACAAACACAAACTAACTCATGCAGATCAACAAGCATGCACTCCAATACATTTTCAGTAAATATGGTATGATTTTGACTTCTTATTTTTTTTATTTTATTTTTTTCCTGCTATGTAACTGCTATGTGACTTAAAAGCGTCACAAAAATTCCGCGTATATTCCTAGCTACCTGTGTAACTACTAACACCTCACAACACCCATCAGTTCTTTTCAGATGGTGAACCTGACCACTTGCCACCAAAAAGGTAGGTGTTATAAAGTTGATGGGTGTTGTATTGCCTGTCTGTCACCTATTTCACTGACGTAGGTGTGTTTTCCAGGTAAAATCAGGTGTGGTGAGTGTTGAGCCATGAAAATATTTTCACATCCCCCTAAAATAACAAGTGCAAACCAAAGTTCAGCTTTCCATAGATTTTTTCTGAAAATTTGAAGTCTTTTTATCCATTAGTTTTTTTTTTTACAATTTTTTAAAGTCAGTACCCCAATTCGGGCAGCAAATTCCAATATATACATCTCGATCTCTGTTGTTTATTGGAAGAGAAAGGGAAGCGTGCGGTTATTCCATTCTTCCGCAAGCCCAACAACTGAATGTGTGGTTGTGTGTGTGTGTGTTGTGTGTGTGTGTGTGTGTGTGTGTGTGACAGGGAACATAGACCTGGGGTAACATAGACTGGGCGAAAGGGGGTGGGGGTGGGGGGTAGACTGGGAGAGCAAACCCTTGGGCGGGGAACATGAAACCTGAGAGAACATAGACATGGACGAACAAAGACACGGTGGGAAGACAGACTTTGGAAAATGAAGGCCTGACGGCGGGAAGACAGACTTTGGAAAATGAAGGCCTGACGGCGGGAAGACAGACTTTGGAAAATGAAGGCCTGACGGCGGGAAGACAGACTGGAAAATGAAGGCCTGACGGCGGGAAGACAGACTTTGGAAAATGAAGGCCTGGGGTGCACAGCCTATGGGGAAAAATAGAGCTAGGGAACAGAGGCGCGCGGGGGGGGGGGGGGGGGGGGGGGGGATATAACAGGGGCACTATAGATCCGGGTGAATTCAGATCAGGGGGAAATAATCTGGGAATACAAGGACCTGGAGTCTGACCGGTATCACCCTGCCCCACCCGAACGCCGTGGATGATGAACTGCATGAGTGTCAGGAGAGATGAGTGTGTGGTGGTGGTGGTGGTGGTGGTGGTGGTGTGGTGTGTGTGTGTGTGTGTTGTGTGTGTGTGTGTGTGTGTGTGTGTGTGTGTCTCGTGTGTGCGCGCGCGTGTAGTTCTGTCTGCGTGCGCACACACACACACACGCACGCATGCACGCACGCACGCACGCACGCACACACGCACGCACGCACGCACACACACACACACACACACACACACACACACACACACACACACACACACACACACACACACACACACACACATGCAGAAAGAGAGAGATAACATAAAAAGACAACGAAAGAAACTGTCTGTCTGTTTATCTCTCTCTCTCTCTCTCTCTCTCTCTCTCTCTCTCTCCTCTCTCTCTCTCTCTCTCTCTCTCTCACACACACACACACACACACACACACACACACACACACCACAGAGGAAGGCACGCAGACACCCACGCATAACACGGAGGAGAGAGAGAGAGAGAGAGAGAGAGAGAGAGAGAGAGAGGAGAGAGAGAGAGAGAGAGAGAGAGAGACACACACACACACACACACACACACACAGCCAGCCAGCCAGCCAGCTAGGGGCATGGTCATACAGCCATAGATGCTCATTGTTTTTAGATAGTTCCACAGTACATTTTCGCCTACTTGTAAGGGAAACAACTCCAGGTGCAGAGAAGGCGACTGCATTATTCGCGCCAAAACGTGATTGGAGAACCAGTAGTCAACAATATTGTGGAGAAAAAAAAACCCTTTTGTTTTAATGATTTCCCTGTAACGATGTTCATGTGGATTAGCGTGGTTTGTGTGTAGGAGAAAGAAAGGCGCAGGAGGAGAACAAGTAAATGGAGAAGGAGGAGGGGAAAAAAAAGGTGAAGAAGCATAGAAAAAGAAAGAACAATTGAATGGAGGGATCAGTTCAACTTTCTCATTGAACATTCATTATGAAAGATTTTCGTTTTACAAACAAATATGCAAGATCCGTTATGTATTTTCAGTTCTTTGGAAGTCAAGAAGAAATGTAATAGCTCCGTTTCTTACAAATATTTTTCTATAATGCAAAGAGAGAAATTTTAGCTTCAAGTACTTTACAATAAAAACATTTTGCTTCTGTGTGTGTGTGTGTGTGTGTGTGTGTGTGTGTGTGTGTGTGATTTTTAATTATTCTATTCTATTCCTTTTTTATGAATAGCACATTTTTCATGTGTTGTTCAAATTAACGGTGACCTGATATTTTCAGATATTTTCTGAACCAATTTAAACCAAGACTGACTCTAATTTTCATTGTCGAAAGCCTTACATTATTCTACGTTTGTCTCTCTCTCTCTCTCTCCTCTCTCTCTCCTCTCTCTCTCTCTCTCTCTCTTCTCTCTCTCTCTCTCTCTTATATTTTTTATTCCAAGGGGAAGGGAAAGTGTGTTGTGTGTGTGTGTGTGTGTGTGTGTGTGTGTGTGTGTGTGTGTGTGTGTGTGTGTGTGTGTGTTGCGCGCGAGCGTGCATGTATGTGTGCTTGTGCGTAAGTGCATGCGCGCACGCTCGCGCGCTTGTGTGTGTATGTGTGTGTGTGTGTTTCGCATGCATTTTGTTTTATTGTATTTTATGTTAGTATATTTCATTTTAGTTTAGTTTAGTGTATTCAACTTTCTGAGTGGTGCATCGTGCATGTGTTCACATTGATGGTGGGCGGGTATTTTCAGGTATTTTCTGAATAAATCTGAACCAAGAGTTACTGAAATATACTTGTCGAAAACCTTTACATTATAGGATGTTATGCGTGTCTCTCATCTTTTTAATTCCATGGAAGAGAGAGAGAGAGAGAGAGAGAGAGAGAGAGAGAGAGAGAGAGAGGAGAGAGAAGAGAGAGAGAGAGAGAGAGAGAGAGAGAGAGGTGTGTGTGTGTGTGTGTGTGTGTGTGTGTGGTGTGTGTGTGTGTGGTGCGTGCGTGGTGTGGCGTGCGTGCGCGTGTGTGTGCCTTCTTACGTGTGTGCGTGCGTGTGCGTGCATGTGTGTGTGTGTGTGTGTGTGGTGTGTGTGTGTGTGTGTGTGTGTGTGTGTGTGTGTTGTGTGGTAGTGTGTGTGTGTGTGTGTGTGTGTGTTGTGTGTGTGTGTGGTGTGCGCGCGCGCGCGCGCGAGTGCGCATGTGTGTGTGCAGAAGTGCGCAAGGGCGTGTGTGTTTGTGTGTGTATGTGTGGTGTGTGCGTGTGTGTGTGTGTGTGTGTGTGTGTGTGTGTGTGTGTGTGTGTGTGTGTGTGTGTGTGGTGTGTGTGTATGTACGGCGCGCGCTCATGTGTCTGTGCAGCAGGTGTATGTTTATTTAAGCGTGTGTGTGTGTGTGTGTGTGTGTGTGTGTGTGTTCAGTTCAGTTCAGTTCAGTGGTTTATTTAACGTCTGTTCACCATTGATGATAATAGACGAAAAATAAGCTAAAACGTCATCTCTAACTAACAAAGCTTAACCTCAAAGCAAATCTTAAATAAATGTTGACGAACCGCCCAGAGAACGTGGACAAACGAGTCACAAGACAAAGCGCAACGCGTTTCGACCTCTTAGGTCTTCCTCAAGTGAGACATAAACGTATAAAACAACGAAAATTCACTTAGCTTTGATCGCTTCAGATCGCTTAGTGTTCAGCGCAAGGAAGAAGGCGTTGAACCCTAAGCGATCTGAAGCGGTCAAAGCTAAGTGAATTTTCGTTGTTTTATTCGTTTATGTCTCACCTGATGATGACCTAAGAGGTCGAAACGCGTTGTGTTTTGTCTTGAGACTCGTTTGTCACGTTCTCTGGGCGGTTCGCTAACATTTATTTAAGATTTGTTTAGATTTCCGCCTGCAGTCGTCTCGCTTTGCAACTTAACCTCAAAGATAAAAAATAAGAATAACTTTTTTTAATTAGTGGTAAAAATAAACACGCATCAAAGCAACTTGGCAATTTCAGATCATGCGATAATAGTAGCAATGTTTATGATAGAAGGGCTGGACAATATTGACTAATATCTTGGACGTTGATATTAATAATAGAATTTTCTTTATAAATTGGAGTTAAGACCGAACATTCTATCAACCGATGCACTGAAATAGGCTTACCACAAGTACAAAAAACATGTGCGAGAATATTTCGTGTTATATGCATTTAACTTGAGTTTTGTTACTATCTTGGAAATGTGACGAGGACAAGTATTTACATATTTGAGATTTTCTCCACAATTTCTGTTATAAACACAATTTTCTAACTTTAGCAACATTTCTGACGAAGATGCTTTCAGTGAAGATAATAAATTACAATCGAGGCAATGTTCAGCTCCAGTTTTTAGCAAGTATATCTGCTGCTTCATTCCATTTCAACCCACTATGGGAGAACCCAGCAAAAGTCAATACATATTCCATGAATCCTTAAACAGTGTATAAGGTGATGATTATCAAAAAGTAAATCTTTCCGAGCCTTACCATCCCAATGTTCCAGAGACTGCAAGACAGATTTTGAATCAACACATATGAGAATATTATGGAAAGGCATGGGAGCATCATACATGTAGCTCAAAGCCATCAATATTGCATATAATTCTGCTGTAAATATGGAAAACCCTTTGCCAATATGATAATTCTTTTTCACATTTAGGCTAGGAATGACAAAACCAGAACCACTACCAATGTTATCTTGGACTGAGCCATCAGTGTAAATTTTCAGGTGCCTGCCTGCGAGCGCGTACATACGTAAACGCCAGCGGTGTCAGCTGTGTATTTTTTTTTTAAAATATAAAATGCCCCACGTCATACGACCAGACTCAGACGCAAAAGTCTTTGGCAACACGCTGAAGCAGAAATATGAGTGGTTTATTATACCTATTTTTGTGACGACCAGAGAAGCGTGGACAAAGAACCGGGCATGTTGGCCACTCGGTCCCTGCTGACCACTCATTAAGTCCCCTGATGAAGGAAGGTCCAGTTACAGCCAATCCGCACCTTAGCAACACAGCTTACCCCCTCCCTTTCGGGCCGACGGACCATCTGACTGACCACTGATTAGACTGGGTGACCACTCATTATTTTGCAGTTTCCTCCCGTCTCTTGGTCTGTGTTACTGTCATTTCTTTTGTTTTCTGCGGGCGACGAATGGATACCGGGAAAATTGCAGGTGTGCCGTTTCTCAAACAAAACATGCGTAGGTCTTGGGTTTGGGAAATAATGTATAAATTCAGTACACTGTTACCAAAGAGAGATAGAGAAGAAGAAGAAGAGGAGGAGGAGGAGGAGGAGGAGGAGGAGGAGAGGAGGGAAGAGAGAGAGACAGACAGACAGACAGACAGAC
>CM031601.1:5428801-5448801 GCA_018398815.1 Conus ventricosus
TACCTTTTCTTTTTTTTTTTTTCTTTTTCTTTTTTTTTGTACTCTCTCTCTCTCTCTCTCTCTCTCTCTCTCTCTCTCTCTCTCTCTCTCTCTCTCTCTCATCTCTCGTCTCTCTCTCTCTCTCTCCTCTCTCTCTCTCTCTCTCTCCTCTCTCTCTCTCTCTCTCTCTCTCTCTCTCTCTTTCTTCTTTTATTTGCTTCTGTTTTGTACTTGTTTTCCTTATTCTTGTTTTTCTTTTTTTTTCCTTTTGTTTCTTTTTTGTGTTCTTTCTCGTCCTCCTCCTTGTCATCGTCCTCCTCCTCCTCCTCCTCTTCCTTCTCCTCCTCCTCCTTCTTCTCCTTCTCCTTCTCTATTTCATCTCTCTCGTCTCTCCTTCTCTCCTCCTCATCCTTCTCCTCCTCCTCCTCATCCTCCTCCTCCTCCCTCCTCCTCCTCGACCTACTCCTCCTCCTCCTCCTTCTTCTTCTTCTTTTTCTTCTTTTTTTTCGTTCTTTCGTTCTTCCTTTCCCTTTTTCAACCTCTCTGCATCTAGTTTAAGTCCATTTTTGTTGTTGTTGTTATTTTGCGTAACATTTTCCTAAGTCGAGTTTTGTTCTCTTGCTGTTGCTGCTGTTGTTGTTGTTGATGTTGTTGTTGTTGTTGTTTTTAGACGCAAACCGAATTAATCTCCTGTCATTGTGGACTTCCTCATAATGCAGGGATGATGACGATCAGATTTAGGGAACCTTACCTTGTTTTCAGGGATAAAAATTCCAGGGCGTTGTTCACAAACTCCAGGTTCGTGATAAGCCTCTCTCTCTCTCTCTCTCCTCTCTCTCTCTCTCTCTCTCTCCTCTCTCTCTCTCTCTCTCTCTCTCTCTAATCCTCGTCCTCATTCTATTCCTCCTCAATATCATAATCATCATCATCATCACCTTCATTATCATCATGTTCACTATTTTTTTTTTTTATACAGAGAGAGAGAATGGTAGCCAAATGGCTAGTGAGCTTAACTGCAAAACTGAGAGTTGTGAGTTCGAATCATTCGTGGAGTCCGGTTTTGACGGATTGAAACCTCTCGATGTCCACACAGCGGCAAATGGGTAGCTGATTCGGTTCAGGGAAGGTTAGAGCTGCAGAAAGAACGGATGGGCGTCGTTTCCATTATGCCGCGCCCAAGACACCATGAGCCGCTAACACTGTCCCCATGGCCACTATCCCATGAGAAGTCTTTCCCCCTTAGTCTTTCACTAACACAACGTCATCGTCGACTTGTTCTTCATCCTATATCCTTGCCATTAGCATGTCCCTTACCGAAATATTAATTAGTGACTAACATGAAAACATAGAAAGCGACTGACACAGTCTGTGACAGACCGGCCGACAGACAGTCAGACAACGCATTCTGAGAGCGAATCAACCGGCGGACAGACAGAGGGACAGACAAGGAGGGAAGCATGCCATGGTATCCACTGTCAGCGCTGTTACAAAATGTTACAACTTTTGACTGTCATTATCCTCGCCGTCATTCAATCCTTGCAACAAATAGACGGCACGTAGAGATAGCAACACACAGACACACAGACAGATGTCACTGACGGACAGACTGACGAGAGAAGAGAGAGAAGAGAGAAGAGAAGAGAGAAGGAGAGAAGAGAGTGAGAGAGAGAAAAGAGAGAGAAGAGACAGACAGACAGAACAACACACAGACAGACACAAAACAGACTCACTGACGGACAGACGTGTATGAGAGAGAGAGACAGACAGACAGACAGACAGACAGGCAGACATTGATTGATTGATTGATTGATTGACTGATCCTTAATAGGCAAGATGAAGATTCTAGGCCAAATCACCTAGTGTCATTATCTGTCCTTGCCATGCATACATTATTTCAATACATATCATTCATACTGCCCATTTAACGTAGCAACACTGTAATGTAGAGAGAGAGAGAGAGAGAGAGAGAGAGAGAGAGAGAGAAAGGAGGGGGAGGGAGGAAGGGAACTCACTCTGTGAGAGCGTCGTCCAGTTCAGTGCTGCCCCCAACAGACAAAGAGTCACCTCCCCTCTTTGCTGCCCACACCGCGACAGATTGGCGCGTAGAGAAACGTCTGAAAACCAATCCACTGATCAATCAATGATCTGATTAACTGACAAACAGATCAACAGAATCAATTAGCAAATAAGAAAATAAATAGATGAATAAATGCACATATACATACATACGTACGCTGGCTGCTTTGAGGGTGCTGTTGGAGTCTTTTTTGAACCCTTGTGGTGAACACCACAGAATTATGAACTGTGGTGTGTCTCTATTTGACACCAAGAGCACTGAAACAATCCGCCGTGTCTCCCTGACGAGTCCGATCCAGCGGACGAAAGGCCTAGGAGCAGGCAATACAAATAAATGTGCTTTCGAGAGGGATTACGATGATTCCCTCAGGCAGCTAGGAAGGGCTTCTCATTTTAAATATATCCCCCCCCCCCCCCCCCCCCCCCCATTTTCTTCATCTTCAACTTTTTTTTTAAAGTTCAAATCTTTACCAAGTCATTACTATAACGACTGAAGAATTGTTAACCTGCACTTGTTTTCCCCCAATACTTAATTGTTCAGCATTCTGTTGTTTGGTCAATCAGTGGAGATTGCATCTCTTAGGAAATCCAAGTAAAGGTTGTTCTGTACAATTCTTAGCCACTGTCAATGCTTGGGTTATTGGACAGCAGAACTGACCACTCAGACTGTTCCATATCTTTTGATCTCCCTTGCATCCTTGAATGGATCCTCAAGCATAGCTAAGATTGTCCCATATATTTTATATTGTTTGAATAATGCTTATTTTTTTTTCCGCAACTTCTTTCATTCCACACTTCCTTTTGTCCATTTACTCCCTTTGCTGGCTGCTTTAGGGTGCTGTTGGAGTCCTTTTTGAAACCCTATGTGGTGAGAACACACTGAATTATGGACTGTGGTGTCAATTTGAACCAAGAGCACTGAACAATCCACCGTGTCCCATGACGAGGTCCGATCCAGCGAACGAAAGGCCTTAGAGGGAATTTAAAAAATTGCTTCGGAGGATTACGGATGATTCCCTCAGGCAGCTAGTGAAGGGCCTCTCATACCCTCATTCTATTCCCACCCCCCCCCCCCCCCATTTCTTCATCTTCAACTTTTTTTTAAAGTTCAAATCTTTACCAAGTCATTACTATAACGACTGAAGAATTTTAACCTGCACTTGTTTTCCCCAATACTTAATTTTACATTTTTTTGGTCAATCAGTGGAGATGCATCTCTTAGAAATCCAATAAAGTGTTCTGTACAATTCTTAGCCACTTCAATGCTTGGTTATTGGACAGCAGAACTGATCACTCAGACGTTCATATCTTTTGATCTCCCTTGCATCCTGAATGGATCCTCGAGCATAGACTCAAAGATTGTCCCATGTATTTTATATTGTTTGAATAATGCTTTTAGTTTTTCAGCAACTTTTTTCATCTCCACACTTTCCTTTTGTTTCCATTTACTACCCTTTGCTGGCTGCTTTGAGGGTGCTGTTGGAGTCTTTTTTGAACCCTTGGTGGTGAGAAACACCACAGAATTGTGGACTGTGGTGTGTCTCTATTTGACACCAAGAGCACTGAAACAATCAGCCGTGTCTCTGTGATGAGTCCGATCCAGTGGACGAAAGGCCTAGGAGCAGGCAATACAAATAAATGTGCTTTTGAGAGGGATTACGATGATTCCCTCAGGCAGCTAGCGAAGGGCTTCTCATATTTATAATATATCCCCCCCCCTCCCCCCCCCCCCCCCCCCCCCCCCATTTTCTTCATCTTCAACTTTTTTTTTAAAGTTCAAATCTTTACCAAGTCATTACTACAACGACTGAAGAATTGTTAACCTGCACTTGTTTTTCCCCCACTACTTAATTGTTCAGCATTCTATATATATATACACACACACATATATATATATATATATATATATATATATATATTACATGTACGCACGTACATAAATCCATACCTGAATACAAAAACAGATAAATGAATAAACAAATTGATACATTTTTAATGAATATATATATACATATTTAATTAAGTAAGTAAACAATAAATTAAAACGTTGGTTCTCTTCAGACAACAGAAACAAATTCATCATTCCAGACAAGAACAATATACTGTCTGAACTCTTCCTATAAATAAATGTATGAAAATCAAGTTGTTGGAGCACAGAGTGAATTTGCCGGTTACCTCTATTCCTTTTCGGGATGAAAAACGCACACACCCTGTGTATTTCTCGTGCTAAATGCGTGATAATTATTTCATGAACCCTCAAAAAACTGATCTTTATCATTCAATGCATGTATGTTTTTCCATCTGTTAGTCGGGTCGATTTCACTTTGTTTTTATGTAACCATGACCCTGTTACTTGCAAGCTTTTTTCTTTTATTCGTGCTTACCTTTGATTTATAATTCATATCACATTTTACGTAAGCGTTGGGTGAAAATTTGTGTACGCTTTTGGTTCTCTCATAAGTGATAGTGGAAAAAAAATTGTTTCCCTTTCGGTTATACTGATTGATGATGACTTTTTAAAAAGTAAAGACAACTAGAGGAACAGGCTATGGCCTGAATGATACTGTGACTGTTTTGTTATTCAACTCTCTCTCTCTCTCTCTCTCTCTCTCTCTCTCTCTCTCTCTCTCACTCTCGTCCACTCGCCCTGTGTCTTACCACACGCACGCACACACACACACACACACACACACACACACACACACACACACACACACCTCACACACACACACACACACACACACAACACACACACACACACACACACACACACATCTGATTTTTAAAAATGTTATTCTAGTTATGTTATAGGTGGCAATTTTCATTTTTTCTTCCGATTCCCATTCTAATCCTCATTTTTCTCTTTTTCCTTTTTCCATTCACATTTCTTCATCTTTTTCTATCTCACTGTTTCTGTATCTCTTTATCTCCTTCAGTTGCCTGTCTATCCACCCCCCCTCCCCCCCTCCCTTCCTCCTTTTCTACCTTGTTTATTCATTATTTTGGTTGTCTAAAATCACTTATGTGTATAGACATTAAATTGAAGAACACACACAACACCACACACACACACACACACACACACACACACACACTCTCTCTCTCTCTCTCTCTCTCTCTCTCTCACCACACACACACACACACACACACACACACACACACACACACACACACACACAGCACACACACACACACACACACACACACCCACGCTCGCACGCAGAGAACTAATAAATGTCTGTTCTGGCTCACCCGGCCTCAACCAGTTTCGGCCGGGCGACTCCAGAACAGACATTTATTAGTTCTCTACCTAGTAAACCCTACAAACATACATACTGTGTTGGGTTATCCGTTTTCAATACTAATTTACTAAACTTTCAGATTTTAGTTTTTGCTTAATCCTATGTTTTTCCTGATCATTTTCAATAACATCATTTTCGCCAAACATTCATCAAATGAGTCTTTGTCTTTCATGTGAAATAGAACTACAGTCTTTAACTGTTCTCTAAAGTCTTTTAAAACTGAGTTATATTTTTGACATAAAATCCACACACTTATTCCAGCATGTCTTCCACTGAAAGCAAGTTTTGATAAAGTGTTTCTCTTTTTAACTATGTCTCTTTCTGCCGAACAGTCATCTATAATAAATAGTGTCTGCGTTCCTTCAAACAGTCTATAAAACTGTTCTAAACACTCACTCAGTTTATTGCTAGGATCAACTAAATATATGTCATCATCTGTCCATATAAACCTTCTATCATGATATGCTTTGTTCCATTTAAGTGTTGGGCAGAAAATTACAATATGATCAAAATTATAACGATAAACTGTTTGTAACAGGTTGAGGATAAATATTGTTTTCCCACAACCAGTTTGTCCACAAATTAATGAACAATGAGGGGTTTTGTCATAAAGTTTAACTGCTCCATAGTTTTATAACAGAATTTAATCTAATCCAGTTATTATTTTTATCATACTCTCTGTCAAAACTTGTTCAGTATAATAAAACCCTATAAGGCCTAAATGTGTAAGATTAATCCAATTCAGTTCTGTAAGATTGTTTCTATTTAAGTCAACAGTAATTTTGTTGCTTGTTGTTATAACCTTAATATCCTCACCATTGTGAAGAACGACGATGGTAACGTTAAGACGTTTAACGTCTAAGTTTTGCCAGCTAATATTAATTCCTTTTATAAGGTCGTCACTAACGCCCACACCCCAATCCCTCTCCACATCTTTAAAGACAGAAATTTCAATATTATTGTGAACGTGTCTCCTAATTTTGCTTGGAAAGAACTGTAATTTGTAGAAGCTTTTTTTAAAACTGTTTCTTTTCTGTGGAGGATGTACTGTTTTTTCCATACGGCGTTATTTCAATTTCTTTCCGATATTGTCGTCCGGCATAAGACTTACATGTAAGGGCCAGAGTTGAATGCTTTTTGAAACTTTTTGGCGGCTAAAAAATGTAAATGGGCTTATGAATTCAAATTTTATGTCCCATTCTAAATAGGGTTTCTAAGTGCATTTGAGGTCAGGTTTTTTCGAACTATTTTATATTCATATGGCCAACATTATTTGCCTCTAGATTGCGCAGCTGTTCTAGTTTAGGAAACTTTTTGTGTCCCCAACCTCTTTGCGTTTATAATCACCATCTTTAGTGTACTCAAACCCATACAAAGCGCCTATCTCACCGTTTTGTTCAAAGTCCGCAACGTCTGCAAGGTCTTTTAATTCTAAGGTTATACACCTCACAGATGCTAATGTAACTCCTGATTCTTCTGGCCCCGCGACATTATTTTTTAGAACAACTTATTTTTATTTCCAAACAATGTGTAGGTTATCACATTTCACAACTTTCCCGCTTTGTCTGCAATTTTTATTAAATGATCCGACCTCCCACAAACTAATCTTTTAAACTGTAAATTAGGGAATTGTATAATTTCATAATCGCAATATGCAGCTTTCCCTGATGGAAGAGCTCTTAAAACAGTTGAGGGCCTTCCATCATATAAGTTTCATCAGTGCTTAGCTCATCCAAATGAACATAGAGTAATGAATGTAATTTCAAGATCGAGCGGATTTTCCCCCTCATAAGTAGTTTTGTTTGGGTGTAACTCTAAATCTATAATTGTTAGCTGCAAAGCCTAACATTTTAGCTAGCTCTTTATCAAAATAGTAACCTCCTTCTTCTTCAGGCTTGAATGTTAACATTGTTTTAGATTTGCATTGTTAAGTTTGAGAGTAATGTCCAAAGTTACTCATTGCTTCTTTTAGTGAGCAAAAACCCGTAATAACCTAGGTATTGTTATACTGGCTAACTTTGGCCCTGTTTTGTCAACTTTTAGAACTTATTATTCTCCTTGGATTCAGTTATTTAAACCTACGACTTTGTAAATATTTCATGGAGCGCGACCGTTTTGCCCGCCCAATTGTTATCAATAGCATGTTCTAAAAACGAAGGACGGTCTTGAGTTGTTATTGTTACAAACATTTTTAAACGAAATAAAAAATGAGTGCATTTAATAATAACTGATGCAAAATATTCTGCTGGGCCGCACTACAATCTTAAAAATATAACAACTGATACTCTGACATTTCTGTGACTCAGTCTGACGCCTTTCAAGTAAAGGTGAGTACTCATTAAGCAGATATCTTAACCCCCTATTAAAAAGACTACATCGCAAAAGTGTGGTTAGTCATCCGATGCGTTTTATCGAAACCAGTTAAACTTTGCTGTGTTTTGTGCATCAACTGGGTGTGGAGTGGCGTATGCTGATCATTTAAATCATCCTGATCCTTGGTGTGGTTCGTGTTATAGATTTTCATTTTTATTACACCTTCAGACGTATTTTGACTGAACTGCAAGCGCCATTGCCAATGACAAACCGTTTAATCCATTCAGCAACCGAATAGACATGAAGGCTTTGAAGGATCTGTAACGATTCAATATTAATGTTAGACAGACTTTAGACAAAAGTTGGATCTTAATCATGGCTTAGGCAACCCTTATTTTGGGGCGTGCACAGAAAGTATAAATATGACTGGAATCTCCTTACACATCTTTCTCTTCAGGCACAACTGTTCCCTTGGGTCCATAGAGCAAGAGCATAAAACAGCATGGACAAAATTATCTTAGGACACTTCTAAGGGCCTAACTAAAGCAGGAATAACGAATAAACGACTCTGTTCGTACTTACGTTTGTGTTTGCTAGGCTCGCAGCACAACAAGATCGAGCATAACCGATCCTTCTACTGGCTTTGACGCACAAAAACATACTTAGCAAATTTAGAGGACGCCATTAATTCTACAGTTGATTTACTTCAAGTATAAAAAGGTACCACATGTTTTACAATACGCAAGATCGAAAGTAGACTTTGCTGTTGGCACTGGTTTATACATGCTGCCTTCTGACCTCAGACTCCAGATAGGCACAATAATAAACACATAAATGAAATCCTTGTGCAGGCAATGACAGAGGTCGGAAAAACGAAATAAATTCTGAGCAGTAATATTGCAAGCAGTAAAAAAACACCCAAGAATAAGCCATCCAATCCCAAGCCCAACCCCAAAGGTCATTGAAGACGCGGATCTGTTCGCGATGACCATGAATATGAAAAGACAGCACTTGTTTTGGGATTAACTGGCATAGGATTACTTGGTCTTTATCTTACAAATAGTAACCCAACTATAAGAGAACTATGCCCTAAGTGCTCCGCCATAAGCCAACTACTTGCTTGCAGTAGACAAAAGCCAGTAACAATGCCCCTAATATGCCAGGTAAAGAGTCTATAGCTTTACTGGCTAATTTTTTTAATAAACCCGCAAGTTGATCAGCTGTTCTTTTACCATGATTTTTCAGGTGGAGGCGATGGCGGTGGAGGTACTTGAACTTTGGCCACACACGCCTGTAATGCCATCACCAGTGTACTTATTGCAAATCCTAAGGCCGTTATAAGCTTGCTAATGTGACTCCTTGCTCTCTAACAGTGTTCTTATTCTTTCTGCTAGTGTTGTGTCTTCAATAAAATTCTTTGGATAGTTTCTCTTATTCTGCTCACTTGAGTTCGCAATTGTTCTCGGTTAGTAGACAACACTTCTAGTCTGCTGATCTCTCTTGTTCAAGATCTTTTAGTCTTTGGGTTATTCTTTCTTTAATATTATGCCCTAAGTTGGCGTCATCAGCCTCAACGAGTTTTTCTTTTTCTCTTTTATATGCTCATCTGTTCACCTAGTTTGCTAAATTGTTTGTTAATTCGCCTCTGATGCTTCTCAAAGCATGATCAAGGGCGTTAGTTCTCGCATGGGTAGCGGTGTTGGTGTATAGTCTTTAACGCTGTTCTTCTGAAAAACTGGTTTGCTTCTTTACATTTATTATTCACCTGCTGATTGATTTAATTCTTTAAGTTCCATGTTTTGCATTTGGTTATCTGTCGGGAGTTTTGCAGTGTGTTTTGAAGTTTAGCAACTGCATCCCTATCTAATTTTGGTTTAGCAATGCCAAGGCGATTTTGTACGCTCGCAGGGAGTCTATGTCTAATCGAACCCACGGCTAAAAACTTTGATGGGTCTTTTTTAGTTGTAAGCTGAACAAGTTGTCCTTGATCGTTTTTCACAAACAAATGGTCATCTTTTACTTCAAAATCATCAGGGGTATAAATTCGGGAGGTTCTTGACCTAAACTTTGGTACAATGATCTAACCTTACTTTCTGTTAATTCACGCCGCAATGAGAGCGCTGAGCGATGCTGTGTCATTTCACTCATGTCGTCTCCACGATCAAAAACATCATAATCTTCTTCACCTTCAATGCCTGCCATGTTTTTAAATAATTAACTTTTTATTTTGTTATAAAAAAAATGTCACAAGCATATGGCTCGATTCTTGACCCGCATAGAAGACTGAAAGAACCCTTTGGCGTGAAGGGAAATAAGCGAATATTACTGTTCCAAATAATCCATCTACTATTGATGCGGATCAAATTCTTACTGTTAAATTTCCAGACCTAGGAGCGGAGAAGTGATTGTGCCAGGCTCTGCGCGGCTTACTTTCAAAATAGAACTCGCTTCAACAACAGACCCAAACAGGACAGTTGTACAGAATCTGGGGCGGGCAATCGTTAAGAAAATTTCTATAAAACTTGAGGGGCAAGAAATATTTTCTTTGCACAATGCAGACATATTTTTAACCTATTCCGATCTATGGCTAACCACGAATGAAAGGGCTGATCTTGCGTTTCAAGGAATAGAAATGAAGAAGCACTAAAACATAGAATAGGTGCCGCAGATACTAAAGACGGCAAAAAGTATGTAGCTGTAAATTTTGCGTATGGAAATCGCTTTTCCATTCCCTTAGATTTTGAGTTGTTAAAAGCGCATGCACCATACTTTCAAGGAGCATTAAAAGACAGATTGTCATATGAACTAACTTTTAATGAATACAACGGTTATCAATCATTAGACACCGAAGCAAAGTACAGCATTTCTGACATCTCGTTAGAGTTTGACGTTGTTAGCAACCTAATTTAGCAAGGCTGATTGAACAACATATCAGTCAAAATTAGCAATATTACGAAAGAGTGATTCATCATACAACATATCCTAGAAGCAGGGCAGACACTATATGGAATTTTAGTTTTAGCGTCTCAGCAAGATCGCTTAAAGTATTTTTATTGCTGTGTGAAGATGAAGAACCATTCAAAAGAGGAAGTGAAAAGTTTTTTAATCCAAAATAACGAAAGTACAATGTTCGATTGAGGGCAGTCCTAACCAAATCTATGCTAGCGGGCTTAAACCTTATCAGCATTTGATGAAATAAGAAAACTGTTTGGAGGTGGGAGGTGTAGAAATCCAACAGTTGACCTTGTGTCTAAAGATCTACAACCTTCACAGTGTAAGACTTGATGATTATTTAACAACAAAATACGGTTTATGGATTGACCTAGGTCAACGGAGGATAATCGGTTACATGGAAGCGGGAGAACTGTGAGAGACGTAATAAACATTCAAATTGATAAAGAAGAAGAAGCCGATAAACCACTTAATGTACATTTGTTTTTAATATATGATGCGCAGCTGAATATGAAGATAACAGACTAAAAGATATACAATACTAAATTATTTTTTATTTTATAAAAGCATGTCTGTTCAGGTTTATCCAAATGTGCCTACAGCGCCAGAGTTGCCAAGAGAAGAGATAGCCCCTGACATAAATAACCTTCAGATTAACAAACATTACACAAAGCAACAAAACTAGAGCAGGACCTTTCAAAATACAGCAAACCCAAACGAAGGTATTCTGCTGCCTTTTAATGCTGTAACATATGTTAATACTGGAACATCGACTATAAGTGCTCTATCAGCAGGAACAAGTGTAGGTCTCTCTTAGCAACAGGTGTTGGTGCACCCGCAGCTTTGCCTCTAGGCGGGTTGTCTTTAGCTCTCGGCCTGTGTTCATTAGCTGTAAGTGCTGCTGGCAAAAAATTAAAAACTAAACTCCAAAAGCACACAGCTATGGTTCAACTAATAACAGCTAAACTTAGCTCGTTCAAACTGACAATAAATAAAGCACTAGTTGATCAAACATCACGGATGAAGAATTTAATCGTTTACAGGCCGATTTTGATGACTACAAAAGACAAAAGTTTGATCTTCAAAGAAAGGCGAGGGCAAGTTTTTCTCAACAGCCAGACGCCAAGCAGATAAAAAAGGAATGCTTAAAAAAAGTAAACGAAACATTAAACTCGTTCTAAACAGCTCACATTAACAACGCCAAAGGGCGTTTATACTTTAGTTTATGAGTCCAAACACAAAAAGACCGTCGATATTGATTCTGATTAAGAATTTTTTTTTTAATTTAAATAAATATTTTGAGTTAGAAAAGAAACTCAACATGGCTAAGATATATGAAGGACAAGACGAATTGTTTGAAGGAATGCTTGAGAGAGAGCGTTTATCAAGAGCGCTGAATGATATTGATTTAGAAGTCTTGACCCAACAAACGTACAGGCAAGTGTTGTTCATGCTATTTCTCAAGTTCCAGGCAAACTAAACAATAGACCCACCGGCTAAAGTAATGTTAGCTGTTTTAATCGACTATGTAACAATAAATGAAGAAATTTAGAAGTCTGGGTCTCGACTCAACAACAGACTATTCTTTCCTCTAATGACTTAACACCCGGTTGGGCAGACGAACTGCTTACACGGTTTGACGCTGCCGCTGAAGAAGCCAAAATGAGAGGCTCTGGTTGGTCAGAGGGCGATGTCTTAGAGATTAGATTAAAACAGTCTAAGTATGCACCGATTGTAGGCAAGGCTTACATTCCACTACCTCCAGCATTAGTTGCAAAAAAAGCAGTTCTAAACATAAAGAATACAGACAACAAATGTTTTATGTGGTGTGTTCTTGCAAGGCTTCATTATGTCCGCAAAAACGCAGAGAGAGTGTCTAACTATCACCCCTACATCAATGATCTTAACTTTAGTGGAATATCCTTTCTGTTAGCGTGGGCCAAATTGATCAGTTTGAAGAACAAAACAAACCAATAACTGTTAATGTATACACATGGGATGAGGAAACAAATTTGGTGCCTATTAGGGTGTCTAAAGACAGCCCAACAATAGGCGAACCAGCTAAAAGCCATGTGGACTTACTCCTAATGTCTTCACCAGCGGGCTACCACATTACACATTGATACGCACATGAGTAGATTATGGCGCATACTTCAAAAAACACTAACAAACAAGAATTCTGCAGAAAATGTTTAACAAGAATTCATCTGTGCAAGCCGCGAGTGAAACATATAAAACATTGTAAAAGTTCTGTAGACTGTAATACAGAACTAATTACGCCCCCGCCAGGATCTAAAGTTAGTTTTAGAACTGGAAACGGCTGCAAAATTCTCCATACGTTGTTTACGCAGACTTCGAGTCGCTTATTGTTCTTATGAAGGACCAACCCCACAGAAACTTCCGAAAACGGTCCTAATGAGTAATCATCAGATCTGTTCTTTGCTTTCATCATTGTCAGGTCGGATGGCGTTCATCAAAGCAGAAATATATAGAGGGCCTAATGCTGCAGAATACTTTAGAACGCATGCAGCAAGTGCGTAACGCCTGTTCTATATCTAAACTTATTGAATCATAATGACGCCTGAAGACCACAACAGTATGACTCAGCCACACATGTTGGATTTGTGGTTTAGAACTCAGTGAGGAAGCCATCCGTCAGTAAGAGACCATGATCACATTAGTTGGAAGTTTAGAGGAGCAGCGCACAGTAAATGCATCTTCAACTTTCAACTAAAGTTTGATCCTAAGACATGGAAGCTGCCTGTATTCTTTCATAACTTGCGAGGTTACGACTCTCACCTTTATAATGAAAGCAGTAGACGATGCCTTTAGGGTGTCATTCATTGCACAGTCATCAGAAAAGTACATGTGTTCACTTTAAATAACATGTCTTTTTATGACTCTATGCAGCACATGATGGGTTCATTATAGTCACTGGCTATGTCCTTAAAGTCCTGCCCAATACGGAAGAATTTTTGACCCAACGCTTGTTAGA
The DNA here is from genome assembly GCA_018398815.1 of Conus ventricosus. Classification (NCBI taxonomy): domain Eukaryota; kingdom Metazoa; phylum Mollusca; class Gastropoda; order Neogastropoda; family Conidae; genus Conus; species Conus ventricosus. The sequence continues at coordinate 5,442,419 of CM031601.1, forward strand.
AAGGGTGTTTACCCTTTGAGTACATGAACAGTTGGGAAAGGTTTGATGAAGATACTACTTCCGCCTAAGGCGCGTTCTTTTTCTAGTCTCAGAGGAAAGGACATTAGCGATTCTAATTACCCGCATGCTCAAGATGCGTGGCAGAAGTTAGATTGTAAAACGATGGGAGACTATCATGACTCCTACTTGATGGCTGAGATGTAGTTTGTTGGCGGATATTTTTGAAATTATAGAAAGACCTGTATGAAACATTATAGCTGATCCCGCGCATTACATTTCTGCGCCCGGATGAGTTGGGATGCTTTCTTAAAGTTTACTGGAGTACAGATTGATTATTGTCTGACCTACCAATGATTCAGTGATTGAAACGGATTGCGTGGAGGATTATATGGCGTCGCATCATTACTGTAAAGCAAACAACAAATACTTGGACGACTATGATCCGAGTAAAAGGTCTAACTATCTCATGTATTTAGATGCAACAATCTGTATGGTGGGCAATGGCGCAATCACTTCCATTACGCAAACTTTAAAATGTACACAGAAGACAATCCAAAAAATATTCAAAAGGCATTAAGTGGGCTGGGCAGTCTGGCGCCTGATCAACAGCGCGGATACATTCTAGAAGTTGACTTAGAATATCCTCATGAACTCCATGACCTACATAATGGCTACCCATTAGCAGCAGAAAATCTAAAGACGAATCCAAGAGAGCCGCCTAAACTTGTGCCCAATCTTCGAGGCAAAAAAAATTATGTCTGTCATTACAGACTTCTGCAATTTTATTTAAGACATGGGTTGAAGTTGACAGCAGTTCATCGCATAATTGCTTTTGATCAAGAACAGTTCATGAAACCATACATCATGAAGAACACTGATCTCAGAACTAAATCCGCAGATGCTTCAGAAAAAGACTTTTTCAAGTTGATGAACAACAGCTGTTTCGGAAAGACTATGGAGAATCCGCACAAGCGTAAAGATGTTAGATTAGTCACCAGAGAAAACGAAGCAATTAAGCTGACTTCAAAACCTAATTATCAGGACTTTAAAAGATTTCATGACCAGCTTTTTGGCATAATGATGAAAAAAAAAGAAAGTCAAATTAGACAAGCCTGTATTTATTGGGTTTACTGTTTTAGAATTATCAAAGCTTTTGATGTTAGAGTTTCTTTATGACTACTTTAAACCCTTGTATCCAGAGTCCAGAGTACTTTACACAGATACAGATAGTTTTGTTATAGATATCCCTACTGAAGACATCTATAAAGACATGGAAACCGAAGTAGCTAAAGGGCATGCAGGATGGTACGACACATCTGATTATCCTAAAGATTCGCCTTTACATTCAATTACTAACAAGAAGGTTTTAGGAAAGATGAAGGATGAATTATCTGGAAAGGTAATCAAGGAGTATGTGGGGTTAAGGTAAAAAATGTACAGTATTTCGAGCCAGGTGAAAACCATTAAGAAAGCAAAAGGAATATCCCGCAGTGTTGTGCAGTCGAGCATATCACATGACAACTACAAAGAAGCATTGTTTGGCAATAAGACTTTTCATCATGACAACGTAAAACTACGATCTAATCTACATGAGATCAACACAACGGTTGTAACAAAGAAGTCATTAGATAGAACAAACACTAAACGAGTATTTGTTAATCCAGAGTTTTCATATGCAATCGGGCACTGGAGGACCGCATAAACAGGGGGGTTTATATTTTTCATAAACTTTTATTATAAGATCAATCATAGCTTCATCCAATTCATTTAAATCTTTTCTCAGGTTTGCTTGATGCGTTCGAATTTTTTTAATTATTTCAAGATATTCTTTTTCCCAATTTGGGGGTTTGAGTTGTAGGTGATCTGGATGATTTAGCATGCATTGATTAATCCCCGAAAATGTTTCCTTAATAGCATTACACGCATGAAATGATTCCCGAATCATTTTCAAGGTCTCTTCCTTTACCATTCTTGTTTCGTTCTGCACTTCCTTCTGAGCTTCCATTTTAAACTCAAATATATTTACGTAAATTAATTAAAGCGGAACTGTGTCTGGGGGGATTATCTACAGTTCTTCCTTCACAAAAGATCTTTGAGGGGCTGGTTGTTTTGTTGTGTCAGTTTCTCGTAAATAATACACGGGCTGATTCATTTTTACAATTCTTTTTATTTCATACGGGTCAACACTCCAAACTGGATCGGTTGCCCTGATGCGGGTGTCCCCTTCTGCTTCTCCCGGCAAATAAAGGTACCTTACTTTTAAACCAAACGGTAATAGTTTGCTGGTTGTACTGGAGTCTCCTTCAACAGCATTTATTGTTTTTCTTTTGATTGCTTGTACTGGTTTTAGCCCTTTAAATTCTTCATTATTCATTGCGCGCAAAACTGAGGGCAGTCTTCTAACCCATTCTGTGTTGCGAGAATTGTCAATCAGCTCTCTGTGATACTGGTAGGAAAAAAGTCTTTCAGATAACTGTTTGTTAAAGTTTTCAACTAAAGCCTGTGATCTGTGAACTCCCGGAATGCCTCTTCTAATGGTAACTCTATGTTTTAACAATAATTGATTCACTTGGCCTTTAAATTCTTTTCCATCGTCGACTTGAATCATGCGGGGATAAGTTAGCGGGCCTCGTTGGTATATCAGTTGTATGGCAACAGCAACAGCAAAAGCACTCTTTTGCGTTAATGGTTCCGCATCTTTGACTCCTGCCGCTTGGCTTAGCTTTTGTATTGCTGTAATACCCTTCCAATATCCTTTGGGCGAATAATAGATTTTGTTCATTTTTTATTCAACCAATATTATGCGCAACAAAATACACGACGGTCATACCAACGACAATAAACCCGATTTCTTGCATCTTTTGTTTTTCTGATGGATGATAAAAGTCGCTGAATTTTGGTGGGGGCAATGTCTGGATTGGTTTGCCTGTTACTAGATAATATTGTTTTATTGCTTGATCAACATCTTTAAATGTGTAAGCTGCATGCCCCTGTTTTTTCAGTTTGTTATTAATAAAATCTAACTGCTCAATTCTCTGCTTTTCATAGGCGTCTTGTGCTGCAGCTAGTTGCTCCACAGCTTTGTTATGTCTTTTTCTCTCGCCTTCATCCCGTAGTTTACTAAATGCGTAATTACTACCGCTAAAAGCGAGCGCATTCACCACAGCGCCGCCTATCATCATTACGAGTGAAGCCATTTTTTATAAATGTATTTTTTATTTACATATTTATACTGTCTGGAATTATTCCTTGCTTGACTAGAAAATCTTTCGTGGCAAACGAAGCTGCAATGATAGCAATTAGCTTTGCTGAATCCTCAAAGTCTAGTTTGCCAAGATCTGCTGGTTTAATTCTTAACAAGCTTTTACCAAGCATTGTGTATCCTACACTTAACCCCCAATAACAGCAGAATGGTATACAAGGTTAGCAACAGTTTTTTCGGTGCTCATTTTTAGAAAATAAAATAATTATAATTAATAAAAAACATGAACAGTGATGATCTACTACAGCTACAAGGCAGCCTAAACCTTCCTGAACTTATGAATGACCAAGTTGATGACCAAGCTATTATGCCCAAAAAGGAGAGGCTGTATTCTTTGGCAGCATGTGGGAAAACAAAACAGTTCCTCGGAACTGAATTCAGCATAGAACAGATTCAACAGATGTCGCCACAAGACATTATAAAGTATCATAACAGGTATGAAGCGCAACTTGGTTCAAGAATGGTGAAAAGTGTGGGGCAAACGGTTCTTAGTTTGTACACTAAACTAGTCAGTAGATTTGCTCCCATTGATTCTGAACAAGATCTTACGTATGATTTAACGCAAGATCCAGTTTTAACAAAGTCATTAGAGTCTCTAGGCTGTGATTTATATTACAGATTTGGAACATTGTTATCGCCGCTAATCATGGGATTAATAACTTTTAATCATATAGATTTTATTTCCCTTCAAAATGAACGAGCTGGAAAATCATCAGAACCAGGAAACATTGAATCAGGTGGAGAAAGTAACCAAGCCAGAAAATCAGCAGAATCAGAAAACACTGAACCAGGTGGGGGCCAGTGAAAAGTGTCCTCATCCTGGGCGTGTTAAAGCAGGAAAAAAATTAGCAGAGTGGAACAGACAAAAAAAATTAATGTTACAGAATATAACTCATCATGAAAACATAACACCGCCAACGCCAGAACAAGTTGATTCAATGCCAGCTATAAAAACTCCATGTGATACAAGACCTACAGCGCCAAAGTCTTCATGGAATATTGAACTTAAAACTGTTGCCATTTTTGGCGCCATTGCTGCTGTTGGGGGCAGTTATTACGGTTATAAAATATATAACCAATGGCAACAAAAACAAAAGCAATCAAAAAAATCTGAACCGCTAAATACAGAAAAAGAAACAGCACGCCAAAACCGCCAACAGCAAAAGATCGTTTTGATCCATTTCAAATGGAATAATATTTTAAGAACTTAATTTAAAATTTTTTTTAATAAAAATAGATCATGGCGTATTATAAAATGATGAAGTCAATAAATAAAGACATGGAGTCTATAAAAGACATTTCCATAGACCAGAATTGTAATCAATGTGGTTGCTTAGGATGTAAGAACTTCATTAAGATCTATGCTGACCGATCTTGTGCAGAAAACGCTGAGCAAGACATCCTCAACGATGACGCGTTTTTTGAGGCGTGTGTGTACTATATTAGACATCTACTATTTAAGATAAAAACATAGATTGTATTTTTTTGATAATTATAAGATAACTTGAATAAGAACTTGGTTGTACTTAAAGGATGACTTAATCAAGAACTTATTAAGAACTTGATCAAGAACTTATTAAAAACTTAATTAAGAACTTGGGGTGACTTAATTAAAAACTTAATTAAGGACTTGGAGTAACTTAATTAAGGACTTGGGGTAACTTGATTAAAAACTTAAAAAGTGACTTAAGTGTGTGCATGCGTGGGGTGGGGTGTGCATGCGTGGGGTGGGGGTGGGGGTGTGCATGCGTGGGGTGGGGGTGGGGGTGTGCATGCGTGGGGTAGGACAAAACAACAAACACAAACACAAACAAACACACAATAGACAGGACAGTGCTTGTTCACACTTGAACGTCGCCGGGCGGTTACGCGTAACCGTTACTATTTTTAGAAGCCCGTCATACTATCGTCAGTAGTCCAAATACTACAGCGTGGCTCGTGCGCTTTCTAGGTCAATCAGGCGGCTTCGCCTGATTGACCCAGTATTGCTTGGGTGCTTTCTAGCCGGATCAATGCTGGCAAAATGCCAGGCCAGCGGTAGTAAAACTGGCTGTGGAAGTGGCTCAATTACTCCTGCCATGCAAGTTCAAACACGTCATGTGTATCTTGCCAGAATGCTTTGAAGTTGGGGTTAGATTGTATGTATTTCAGAATGAGTTTTCGTTTGTTGTATAACTCATTGAAAGAAATCGCGAGTTTGTGAAATTTTGGATAAGAATAGAAACAAAATGACACTTCAATTAGTCTTCTTGCACGAGTTAGATCAACCAGCAAATCTTCTTTCAGATAAGACTCCCAGTTTTTTGTTTTTGACTGTTTCAAAATTGTCTTTGCTTTCTGAAGCCAATGCCCTAAAAAAAGAGCCTGAGAAAGAGATTTCCTTTCATCATCTTTCACAGAGTAACAAGCACTCTGTAAGATGGGAGTCATTTCTTGAACAGTTTCAAAGGTTTTGGTTTCATCAAATGGTTCGGAATGTAGCTCACAAAGCTGTGTTTTCAAATATTTGTCAAGATCTTCAACTGATAGTTCCGTTTTTTGTTGCGGAAACAAAAACGAAATGCTTCCTTTTGGCTTTGAGGGAGGAGAACAAGGCTCGCCACTCAATTTCTTTGCCAAAAAATTTGCCATGGCCTCATGATAAACAATGTATTTTTCCACAAGATCAGTCTGCTGATCAGAAAGTTTTCCTTGCGAAGATAACAACATTTCAGCCGTTTCTTGAGTAATATTATCGTCACTTCCAGCACTAGCAGAAGGCATTGAAACATCACTTCCCTGACTCGCCATGTTTTTAACATACACAAGTTCTCTCTGAAAAATGCTAGCCACACTCGCACACGTCTTTACAGCACGTCTGTCAGATGTAAAATGCTAGCCACACTCGCACACGTCTTTACAGCACGTCTGTCAGATGTAAAATGGTAGAAGTTGCCAGAACACAACGCGTCACGTGATTTAAGCTCAGCACTTGATTTGATAAGAGGCTACACAAGATCTGGCACGCAGCAGGCTCGCCTGTCACGCGGTATTGCACTTGCTAAGTCATGAAGCCCAACAGCACAAATTAAGTGATCAGGTGTCAACCTAATGGCGGGTCTTTGCAGTATTCTGATAGTGC
>CM031601.1:5456301-5461301 GCA_018398815.1 Conus ventricosus
AAAATAGTTGCGTTTGAAGAATATATTTTTATAGAAAGTAAGTCTGTGGTCTTTTGTTTATAGATAGTGTAGATGTGATTCTGATTCATCGAGTAAATACTAACGTTATTATTTTTCCATTTCCACTACTGGCGCTCAATCGGAAACCGACACCACAGAACACGAATAACCTGCCAACGAGCCTCACTCGAACTTCCTGTCCGTGCGTGATAGGTCATTCGTGCGTTTGCATCAAAGAGGTGGATTGGAAAGGGAGAGAACGTGGATTAGATTAAAATGTTAACATCTTTTTTTTTTTCCATTTCTTTCCACTTCTGCTTGTTGGTAATTATGTGATTTGACGACAAGCAGATGATTGAGAAGATGTGCACGTGCCCACACATAAATGCCTCGAAAATCTTTTTTTATATACTGTGGATTTGTAGATGATTAGTTGTTAACATCTAGCTAACCAACCGAAAACCAAGAACTGTTTCATATTACTATTTCTGAAACAAATTGGAGATTAAGGAAGCGAACATTGCAGATGTCACTATTCGTTAACGCCTTTGAAAACAAGTATCAGCAGGGTTGCTTTTCTCCCATCGACAGGGAAAGAAAGAGAGAGATGTGAACAAAAGGATTCGGGGGAGGGGGTCTAATTGTTTAACATATACGTTTCGGTCTGCAAATGCTATCACTCAGACACATTAATCGCTCTTGGATGAATAATTGCGTGCGTCTTTCTCCTGTATTCTCTCTCTCTAAATTGGGTTTTAAAAAAACTACAAACACCTGGCGTAAGTGCAAAATATATTTCACTTTATTCAAAGCTTCTTCAGTTGTAACCATGGACCGAACTGAAAAAATGAAACGCCGAACTTAAAACGTAAACAACTGAATTAAAACTTTAAAAAAACTAAGCCTATTTAAAATGCGCGGGTTTTTTCCAATACAAAAGTTCAGTAGCTGAACATAATCAACACACACACCCTATACCTTAGCGCCAGCGCGCATGCGCATATGTACATCTTCCTGAACAATAATAAAGGCAGACCCGTGAATCGCCGCGATAAAAGAATAAAAATAAAAGAGAGGGGGAAGAAAGAGGGTGTGTAAAGGGGAAAGCCTCAAATTTAACCTAGTCAAATTCAACTGTAAGTATTCACCCCACATACGCGCACACACACCACACTCAAATTTTTAAATTGGCAAAACATTGCTGTAAGCATTGAAACACACGGGAAAGCCTCATATTTTATTTAACATAGTCAAATTCAACTGTAAGTATTCACACACATACGCACACACACACTCAAATTTAACTTGGCAAAACATTACTGTAGCATTAAAACACACGCACACCTAAAGTTTAATGTAGTAAAATTAAACTGTAGGCATGGAAAACACTCACACGTACATGCACGCATACGCATAGACCCCCCCCCCCCCCCCACACACACACACACACACACACACACACCTGCTCACACGCCACAAGTTGAACCCAATAAAGCTAAACTTAAGTATTTGAACACATACACACACACACTCTCTCTCTATTTCACACACACACACACACACACACACACACACACACACACACACACACACACACACACACAACCACCACCAAAACAACAACAACAACAACAACAACTGATTTAGACAGCTGAGACTGCAGAATTCAGGCTTTTACCGTCCATTGAAGTTCGATCTTTCCTTTCACGCTCTGCTGTTCAAAGACTCAGTTATGTTTTTAAACAGTTCCGTCGATTGTGTCGTCTTCAGAAATGGGCACACGTCACGCACTCGGACACACTGTCTCTCAAACACGCTCTTCTCTCTCTCTCTCTCTCTCTCTCTCTCTCTCTCTCTCTCTCTCTCTCTCTCTCTCTCTCTCTCTCTCTCCCCCAACACACACACACACACACACACACACACACACATACACACACACACACACACACACACATACACACACACACACACACACACACACACACACACACACACACACACACACACACAGTAGTGCACGTGCACTAAGGTCACCTTGTCTATGACCCAAGCAGTCAGGCAATATGTACTTAGTTTCATGTGAAATGGATGACTTCATGTCTGTGTGAGGCACAAATTGAAATACCCTTCCTTTGAAAATTGAGCGTAATGGGGAGTTTATGACCCGAAACAAAGGACACGGGAAGCTCTTTCTTTTTGTCTGATTCTTCTTGTCTATTTGAAAGTCCCTAAGTGTGTTTTTGTCTGTTTGTCTGTCTGTCATTCTGTCTGTCTGTCTGTCTCTCTCTCTCTGTCTGTCTGTCGTCTGTCTGTCTGTCTGTCTCTCTCTCTCTCTCTCTCTCTCTCTCTCTCTCTCTCTCTCTCTCTCTCTCTCTCTCTCAGAGTAGCATATGCGTGCTTGAATATGTGTGTGTGTGTGTGTGTGTGTGTGTGTGTGTGTGTGTGTGTGTGTGTGTGTGTGTGTGTTTCCACCTTGAGAACATGTCACACACACACGCATGAGTGGGCATCCTTTCTCTCTCTCTCTCTCTCTCTCTCTCTCTCTCTCTCTCTCTCTCTCTCTCTCTCTCTCTCTCTCTTCTTCTTCTTCTTCTTCTTCTTCTTCTTCTCCATCTCCCACTCTCTCTCCCTCCCTCTCTCCCTCCCTATCTCTCTTTCTCTCTCCCTCCCTCTCTCTCCCTCCTCCCCCCTCTCTCTCTCTCTCTCTCTCTCTCTCTCTCTTCTCTCCTCCCCCCCCCCCCCCCTCCGCTCTGAAACGAAGTAGGACCCCAACTAAAAAAAGGCAAACGAAGTGTTACAGTAAACCAGCTATGGTTCACAATTGGCCAGTTGCTTTCTCTGACCTCAATGAAGCGCTGGCTAGGGGGAGGGGGGGGGGACGGGGGAGGGGGGTGGTGGTGGTGGTGGAGACAGGCTGTTCTTATTGTCTTAAGTTTCTGACAGGCGCTGTGTTAATGTTGGGAGCCAAAGTTGACTGGCACCAGAGCATACTACATTACCGAGATACGACTCTGCCTCTTACAGCCTACAAGTCCGTTCAGTCGATTATCTCCCTTAGTCGGCGCGGGCTGCAGGCTCGCGGCTGCTATGTGAAAACGTTGCCGTGATGAAAACAACGACGCCGTCGGGCCGCATTTGTTGTCATAACTTTACCTTGAACTGCTTCAGCAGTTTGTGACGACAGATTCAAATGCCTCTACACATTTTTTGGCCCTCCTTGTGTTTGTGTGCGTGTGCATGTAGGTGCGTGTGTGCACTGCATGTGTGCATGCATACGCATGTATTTTTATGTATGTATAGTGTGTGTGTGTGTGTGTGTGTGTGTGTGTGTGTGTGTGTGTGTGTGTGTGTGTGTGTGTGTGCATGACTGTGGTAAGATGGGTGAAGGTGGGGTGGGGAGAGAGAGAGAGAGAGAGAGTTTGTGGCTTGTTCTAAATTAAAAAAAAGACCATTTATTTGTCTCCAAATCAAACTTTAATTGTGTTGTGTCAGTTTATAACAACGTCCAACAATGGCATAATGAAAGGGGTGGAGGTGGGGGGTGGGAGGGGGTAATGCAGTCCGTCTCATCCCACAAAACATAGAAAAAAGTTCTGCCATCAATACAAGATGGATTAAAACAAAACTGGTTGCATTTTCCAAACAGTCTGCAAAAATTTGCAAAAAATGTCTTGTTTAAAATACGAGCAAAGAAGAAGCACACAATTTCAAATACACACATCAACCTCAAAATAGACATTGCGACGAGATAGGCCTAGACATGAAACGGTCATTGATACATGTAGGCTTACACACGAGTATGCTGGGGGTGGAGGGGGGTTAGTAATGGTTTTCTCTCTCTCCTCTCTCTCCCTCTCTCTCTCTCCTCTCTCTCTCTCCTCTCTCACACACACACACACACACACACACACGCACACACACACAAGCCATGCAACTGCACGCAGAGAGAGAGAGAGAGACAGAGAAGAGAGAGAGACAGAGAGAGAGACAGAGAGAAAGACAGAGAGAGAGAGAGAGAGAGAGATTCGGTGATGAAACACGTGTGTCGGCACTGTCATTATCAACATAAACATCACTGGCCATGTGAGGGCACGGTATGCGTGGTCTGGTTTTCCCCGCTGCCTAGTTGTTTAGCTAACGGGACTGTAAATAAGCCAGTAGGCTTATGATTTCTAGAAGAAACAAGGTATGCGCATTGCTCTTTCCTTACATATATATATATATATATATAAACTGTTAAAAATCTGCCCATGTGGCTTCATAGTCATACTATAAACTTGATCTAGACTAGACTCAAGTTGCACCAGATGCATAGTCCCACACCGTATTGCTTACGTGGTTTACTCTGCCAATAATTAATAAAATGCAATAAAGTTTGTACATACCTTTCTTCATCCTTTGGAAAACGAAAAAATGCCAGCCCTTCACAATCGATTTTGTTGCGAGCGTTTGAACAACCGATAGCGCTGCAGGCTTCGCCTCCTTGCTTCTTGCGCGTCGCTATGTTGGAGCTGAGTTTACACGTGCTGACTAAGGGCCGTAACCTAGTCCGCGGTCTTACGGAAAACCCGCAATACAAGTGTCGTATCTCGGTAATGTAGTATGCTCTGCTGGCACCAGAGCCATGGCAATGAAACCTCAGACCAAAATCACACACCTCCTCTGCCTTCGGGCGCGGCACCGGGCTTCTGCTGAGTTGAAAAATGTTGGCGTAGTGATGTGAAGCGCGAAAGTGGGTTCGGGTGGGGGGGGGGGGGGGGGGGGGGGGGGGGGTGGGGCGGGGGGGGGGGGGGGGGGTAGGGGGGGAGGGCGATTTTAAGGGGGGGGGGGAGGGCTTTAACGAACGTCATCGAATGTTGACTGGTGGGCGTTGTGTGTGCGTGTGTGTGTGTGTGTTGTGTGTGTGTGTGTGTGTGTGTGTGTGTGTTGTGTGTTGTGTGTGAGTGTGGTGTGTGTGTGTGTGTGTGTGTGTGTGTGTGTGTGTGTGTGTGTGTGTGTGT
>CM031601.1:5466301-5468801 GCA_018398815.1 Conus ventricosus
CACACACAGACACACACCACACGCACGCACGCACGCACGCACGCACGCACGCACGCACGCACGCACGCACGCACACACACACACACACACACACACACACACACACACGCACACACACACACACACACAGAGACTGCTTAAAGATAGTGGCGAATAACTAAAGAAAGAAAGAAAGAAAGAAAGAAGGAAAGAAGGAAAGAAAGAAAGAAAGAAAGAAAGAAAGAAGAAAGAAATACAGAAATGAATATACAGATAAACTGAGTCTTGATTTGAGTAGTGACGAGCTAACTTTTCACGGTTCCTTTATGAATGACCGTGGACGGAAAGACGTGCAAAGATGTGTGTGCAATCTCCACCGTATCGTGTGGAATGGCCTTAGACAGGGATTCATGGCAATATTTATGTCCACCTCCCATTCTATCATGCGAAATTGTCCTGGATAGTGTGTAGTGACGAGACACATGTCCACTGTCCACTGTGAACTGTGTAATGGTCCTGGACAGGAAACCATGGCTAATTACATGTCCACCTTCCATTGTTTCCTGGAAAACTCTCTTGGACAGAGAGTCATGGTGACATACATGTCCACCCTCTGCTGTACCTTTAGAATGGTTTTGGAAAGAGAGTTATGTGTAAGATACATGTCCACCCTCCACTGTACCCTGTAGAATGGTACTTGACAGAGGGTATGGTGAGATACATGTCCACCCTCCACTGTACCCTGTAGAATGGTACTTGACAGAGGGTATGGTGAGATACATGTCCACCCTCCACTGTACCCTATAGAATAGTACTTGGCAGAGGGTATGGTGAGATACATGTCCACCCTCTACTGTACCCTGTAGAATGGTACATGACAGAGGGTATGGTGAGATACATGTCCACCCTCCACTGTACCCTGTAGAATGGTACTTGACAGAGGGTATGGTGAGATACATGTCCACCCTCCACTGTACCCTATAGAATAGTACTTGGCAGAGGGTATGGTGAGATACATGTCCACCCTCTACTGTACCCTGTAGAATGGTACTTGACAGAGGGTATGGTGAGATACATGTCTATCCTGTACTGTACCATGTAGAATGGTCACGGACAGAGAGTCAAAGCACGATGCATATCCACCCTTCATAACAACCTTTAGAGTGGGTCTTTGGACAGGAAATCATGGCGAATTATATGTCAACCCTCCACTGTACCCTGTAAGACGGTCTTGGGCAGGGAGTCATGGAGAAATTCAAGTCCACCCTCCACTGTACCCTGTAGAACGGTCTTGGCCATGGAGTCATGGAGAGATTCAGGTCCACCCTCCACTGTACCCTGTAGAACGGTCTTGGGCATGGAGTCATGGAGATATTCAGGTCCACCCTCCACTGTACCCTGTAGAACGGTCTTGGGCATGGAGTCATGGAGAGATTCAGGTCCACCCCCCACTGTACCCTGTAGAACGGTCTTGGGCATGAAATCGTGAAGAGATTCAGGTCCACCCTTCACTGTACCCTGTAGAATGATCTTGGGCATGGAGTCATGGAGGTATTCAGGTCCACCCTCCACTGTACCCTGTAGAACGGTCTTGCACAGGGAGTCATGGTCTTGGACAGGAAATGGTCATGGGAAGATGCATGTCCAATACCCATTGTTTCTTGTAGAATGCACTTAGACTGAGAGTTATGGGAAGATGCATGTCCAATACCCATTGTTTCTTGTAGAATGCCCTTAGACTGAGAGTTATAGGGAAGATACATGTCCGTCCTCCACTGTGCCTTGTACAACAGTCTTGAGCAAAGACTCACGATGAAACACACGGCCCTTACCCAACGACCTTTACAAATCCGATGTCTGTCATCGAGATTTTTGTCTGGCAGCTAAGGATGAGCACGACAATACCCCCATAATGATGTCCTCCATAACAACCTCACATTGAAAAAAGAAAACATTAGTTCACGTTTTGCACACCAACGCTGGTGCCTGCTTCTTTGTCTTCTGCCTGGCGGAGAGTCACGGGCAAACCATGGGAAGCGGCAAATCTGGAACACCTGCAGTTGTTGTTGTTGGAGGTCAGATGACAGCGAGCAAATAAACTCCCACCGATTCCGATAAAAAAAAGAGTAAAACCCTCAGAGACCAGAACTGGTTTGACTGAGAAACTGGTCGATCTGGGCTAAGCCCTGTGTCTAATTATTGAGGATTGCACTCTGGCATTTATTTTCCTCTGCGATTTGGCTGCTGTCTGTCTGTCTGTCTGTCCCGTCCGCCTGTCTGTCTGTCTGTGCCTGCCTGTCTCTGTCTGTCTGTCTGTCTGTCTCTCTCTCTCTCTCTCTCTCTCTCTCTCTCTCTCTCTCTCTTAGATTTTATGTGCGCTCGTTCTTCATTTTCATCGTCCTGAATGTTGTTTATCTTGCCTGAAGAAGACCAAAGAGGTCGAAACGCGTCGTGTTTTGTCTTGTGATTTGTTTGTCCCCTTTGTCTGGCGAATTAATTACGACTTTTCTTAACAACAACA
>CM031601.1:5476919-5521919 GCA_018398815.1 Conus ventricosus
CTTAAACGTTTGATCAGAACAGAATCGTGGTTCTTTGTGCTTAGTGGTGCAATTAACTAGGATATGCCACACACACACACACACACACACACACACACACACAACACACCCCCTCAGAGAGAGAGAGAGAGAGAGAGAGAGAGAGAGAGAGAGAGAGAGAGAGAGACGCCCATAGACACACAAAAGCACACAGACTCTCTCTCTCTCTCTCTCTCTCTCTCTCTTCTCTCTCTCTCTCTCTCTCTTTTCTCTCTCTCTCTCTCTCAGTCACTTCCTCTTATTTAGCATTATCTCCCTTTGTCAACCTCGGTGATGTCAGTGGAGGAAGGACTAGCGCACAGCCCAAACACACTCACAGCTTGCTTACGATCTCATTCATATATCATGCATTCGTCACATCAAACCACTAGTAAAGTCTATAACTTTACTACACATGTTCATAGAACGAAAATCAATGCATATGGAATCAAATGAAATAAAACATTCTCTCTTTCCTGAACTTCACAAAATCATTTATCTAAAACATCATTAACTAACCCGGGTATAAACAGATTTCTACTTTACCTGGCCAGGTGATCTTAACTATTCACGAATCACTGTCTTTTCTTTTCTTTTCTTTTTCTTTTCACTGTCACTTTCACAACACGACACAACTGCTGGCACTGGTTTTGGTCTGAGGGCGCCTGGTCAGGTGAGACTGTTGGCTTTGGTCTGTGGTTCTGCTTGGCGAAGTGACGCTGCCAGGTATGAGGTCGAACCCCGGTTAGGATAGAACAGTGACTATCAACATCGATCTGTTCTCCTTTCTTTCTTCCTGCATTAACGCATTGCACTCTCTCTCTCTCTCTTCTAGTCTGCTCTTATCAATGGACATGGTTGCTTTTCTTTTCTTTTTTTTTTCTTTCTTTCTTTTCTTCTTCATTAATTAGCAACTCTCTCTCTCTCTCCACATCTCTCCTCAGTCCTTCCTCTGCAGACTATCTCATGCTAATCTCTCAACTTGGTTCTCTTCTCTCCTCCCCTCATCTCTCTGCTTTTCTCTCCTCAGAGATTTACACTCAGACCTCTCTCTCTCTGTCTCTCTGTTCGTTCTCCCCTCGTTCTCCCGTTCTCTCACTCTCTCATCCCTCTTATTGTGTTCCGATCTGTCCAACAAGGGCGAGTACCATTGGTCAGTATTTTTACCCGAAGTTATCTCCCTCTAATTCCATTGGATATTCAAATCATGACAGTCACGCCTACACACCTTACTCTCTGTGGTGGTCAATTGGTCATTTAATTGATTAGCTAGATTTCACCCCACCACACACTACCTTCCCCCTTCCCTACTTAACTGGTGCCGTGTGGCTTAAGTCGTGGACACTGGTCACTCTAAAGTGGCTAGCTGAGTCTGGGTGGGCGCCACGACGTCTGACTACAATGACGCTGGTTCCACAAATTGGCCAGATGAGCCTGAGCCAGGCGCTAAGACTCGTCTCGCTAGACATCGAGGCGTCGGTCAAACGGCTTAGTCAGTCTGGGTGGATCGTACCGTCTCTGTGAAGCCTCTCCACTAAGCTTAATTGGCCGGATCCGAACCATGGGCCCGGTCTACGTGGCGCCTAGAATGTTTGAGTTTGGACTTATGTCCGAACAAATTGGCTGGCGACTCCCCAAGTTGGGTTGTTTCATTTTTCTGTCCGTGACAATTTCCCCCTTGCAAAAGACCATGTCCGCATTGTCTCAAAACAACGGTACAAAAAAACAACAACCGAATTTGCTGACACACAGCTACACGTGCAAGGTTTTTTTTTTTAAAAAAATACTTTACAACCAACGGTTTATAAATTATAAAATATATCATTAGTGAATACCACTCCACTGAGTTATCATTGACGTGCGCTCTTGCGTTATTTCAATTCATTTTATAACGACTCTGTGCGCACTCATGCCATTCCCCTACCTGCGGATTTGCCATATCTTCTCTTCACAATTCTTATGAAAAGCACAATATAATATGATCACGATCCATGACACTTCACTGAGGAATCTCCATCCTCACTTATTGCAAATAATGCATCACTACACAAGCGACTGTATGCTCCAAGCATAACTACATCCACATGAACAAGTTTCACAAATAAAATATGAACAAGTCTCACACACAAAAAAATATGAACCATAGCCAACTGGGAATGAACCCATATCCAATCAACATAACTGTCATCAACACATATTATCAACAAAGCACCCCGGATATGACTGACTTCCTCTGAGTTGCAGCTTGCTAGACTACACGGCTTAAATAGTCAGCTCCGACATTCTGTCGACCGGAATGTACTGCACTCGGTACCTGTAGGGCTGCAGTGCCATTGCCCAACGCAAAACCCCTGCTGTTTTTCAACTGCGCCTCCTGCAGGAATTTGAGTGGTTGGTGATCTGTCTCTATCACGAACTCTTTCCCATACAAGTATTTGTGGAACTTCTGCACGGCCCACACGACAGCTAAACACTCCTTCTCCACCGTTGCGTACCCTTCTTCACACTTTGTCAACTTCCTGCTAGCATATCTCACAGGAAACTCGACCCCTTCATGCTCCTGTAACAATACTGCACCTATCCCACCACCTGATGCATCTGTCCGCAACAAAAATGGTTTGGACATATCTGGTAGCTTCAAGATGGGACGGGAACCTAGTCTTTCCAGCACCGTCTGCAGTGCTTGCTCTGCAGCGTCTGACCATTCGACCACTGCCGGCTTCCCTGCCTTGACCAAATCACTGAGAGGACTCGTGATTGCAGCAAAATTTGGGACAAACTCCCTATAGAACCCAATAAAACCTAGCAGACTCCTGACTTCTGTTTTGGTCTTTGGTCTCTCGGAATTCATCATCTTCTCCACCTTTCCTCTTTCCGGCTGCTTTGTGTCGCCTCCGACAACAAAACCTAGGAACTCCAGGCTTGGAAAACCAACCTGGCACTTTGTTGGTCTGGCTGTGAGATTGGCTTGTCTCAAACCTCTCTAAAACTGCTCCTAGCTGCCTCATATGCTCCTCCCATGTCTCGGATGCTATCAGAATGTCATCCATGAAATTCACAACACCTTCCAATCCCGTCAATAGCTTCCTCATCATCCGAGAGAAGACTGCAGGTGCGTTGACCATCCCAAAAGGGAGTACTCGCCACTGGTATAGCCCCATAGGAGTGGAGAATGCTGTGACTTCCTTTGAGTCCTCACTCAGGGCTATTTGCCAGTAACCCTTGCTCAGATCTATCCTGGTGAAATACTGGCTCTTGCTTGTGGCGATCTGAGCGAACAGGTCTTCCATGTTTGGTATGACCTCTGCATCGACCTTGGTGACACTGTTCAGACGTCTATAGTCGACACAGAATCGATGCTCACCTGACTTTTTCCTCACTAAGACGACGGGTGCACTATATGATGATTTGGACGGTTCAATCACCCCAAGGTCCAACATCTTTTCTACCTCCTCCTCGATCACTTGCTTGGTGGCATATGGGATCGGGTAGGCTTTCACATGTACGGGTTTCTGTGATGTCAACTCCACCGTACATGTCTCTAGAGTTGTCCTGCCTGGTTTATCAGTCAGGGACGCCCTATACTGTTCTAGGAGCCCCCTAACTTCCTCCTGTCTCCTACTGTCTAGCCCTTCATACAGTGACACATCCTGTATGACTCTTCCCCTGGAAACTCAGGCAACAAAATCTCCCTTCTTCTGCTGGGTCTCCCTCACCTCCATCAATGATTGCTGCTGCGCCTATGTGCTGACTCTCACGCTGAATATATTTGCGGAGTAAATTTGCATGGAAAAGTTTTGATTTCCCATTCACATCGATTCGGTAGTCCTGATCTACCTTTTCAATGATGGTGAATGGTCCCTTCCAATGCATCAGCAGCTTGTTGTGATCCGTGGGAAGCAGTAACAGGACTTGATCTCCCACCTTGAGGAACTGCTTCCTCACCTTCCTGTCATACTGCTTCTTCTGGACGACCCTAGCCTCCTGCAAACTCTCCCTTGCGACCTTACATGTCTCCTCGAGCCTATTGCGTAAGTCCACCACATACTGATATGTGGTTTTGACTTCTTCGGACTCCTGTTCTCCGGACCACAGCTCTTTGAGAATGCACACCGGTCCCCGAACTGTCCGCCCATACAGCAGCTCAAATGGCGAAAAGCCTGTGCTTTCCTGAGGGGCTTCCCTGTAGGCAAACAGTGCCGCTGGAATGTAGCGGTCCCAATCTGCTGGCCTTTCCTCACAGAGCTTCTTTAAGATGCCTTTCAGCACACCGTTGAATCTTTCCACCAAGCCATTGCATTGTGGATGGTATGGGTAGTGAGCAGCTGTGTGATCCCTAGCAGCCTGTTGACCTCCCTCATCACGCCTGAGGTGAACTGTGACCCCCTGTCACTGAGAATTTGTGCTGGCACACCCACGCGAGAGAAGATGTCTACCAGCCCTTCAGCGACCTGTTGCGTATCTACGCCTTTCAATGCAACCGCTTCTGGGTATCTGGTCGCGTAGTCCACCAGCGTCAACACATACCTGTGCCCACCTTTGGAACAGGGCGCGATTGGGCCAATCAGGTCAACAGCCACCCTTCTGAATGGTGTGTCAATTAAAGGAGGCTGCTTAAGAGGCGCCTTCCTCTTCACCCCTCTTGTGGCTGACCTTTGACACACGTCACATGACATGCAGAAACGCTTGATGTCTGCCATTGCTCCTGGCCAATGAAAGTCATCAAAGATTCGGTCAGCGGTTTTGCTGGTGCCGAGATGACCCGCCATGAGCGACTCGTGACCCACTGACATGACAGTGTCACGATAACCTGCTGGTACCTCTAACTGAGTGGTCACCTTACCTGTCTTCCCTTGGTGAATACTCGGTACAACAGCCCGCCTTTCACAAGAAATTCTGTCTCACCCCCTCTAAACCTCCTGTTTCTCTCCACCTCTTGCCAACTCCCAGACTTCACGAGCGAAGGGTCTTGTTCCTGTGCAGCCCTAAACTCATCAGGCGACACGTCTATGCCCGACTTCCTTCCTGGAACAACTAACGGTTTAACAACCTTTTCCTCCCTTCTTGCTCCGTGTTTGAACTGCTGCCCCTGTAGCAGTCAACAACTCAGGATCCCCTGGATCCCTTGCACCTGGAATATTTCCAATGATCAGATCGTGAAGGGGTTTTCCCATCACCAACGCAGACAACTCGCCTGAGAAGTAAGGGGTACGTACTTCTATCTTAGCAACTGGAAACTCCCTCACAGTGCCATCGATTAGAGTACAGGTCTGGATTTGCCCTGTCAAATCCCCTTTATCGACCAGCGTTGTTCGTACTACACCGCATGAACAACCAGTGTCTCGTAACACTTTCACCCTCTGCTGGCCAATCCACCCTTCTTCCACTGGTAACGAACCACTCAGCCTAGTGCCCTCCATCCCTGACACTGACTGCTGTCCAGTGCTAGCCATAAGCTGCACTCCACCCTCTTCAGACTGAATCCCTTTTGGTTCCACTGCAGGTCGTTTCCCTTGACGACCCTTATCCACCTCTTGCAAGGCTGCTGCCTTCTGGAACCTCATGCGACAATCCCTCGCCACATGTCCCTTCCTGTGACAAATGAAACACCTAATGTCCCTTTGCCCTTCCTTCTGCCCCACCACTGGGTTTGCAGACTTTGCAGAAAACTCCCTGGTCTCCTTGCACTCTTCTCACCTGTGCCTAGCACCTGTTTCTCCTGCACCTTAGTGCCCAAACGTGCCTCTCTATACACCCCTGCGAACTTCAACAACTCTCCTGCTGTGTCTCTGTTTCAGATGTATGGTTAACTCAGGGCCGCAACCTGACAAAATCTGTTCTTTCATAACTAGCTCTTTCAATTCAGCGAACTCCTTTTTCGTACCACTCAACTCTAACCATTTATCAAAATAGTGATCTAAACGTGCACCAAACTGAGTGTACGTCTCACCTGCTTGTAATTTAGCTGAACGAAATTTCTTCCTGAACCCCTCCTCTGTGAGGTCAAATCCCTTCATTAAAGACTCCTTCACAGCACCAAAATCGGACTGTTGTTCTGCTGGTAACGCAGTGAAAATCTGCAATGCCTTACCCGTCAGTAACGCCGACAAAATGACTGCCCACTCTTCTGGAGGCCAACCTGACTGGTCGCAAACGTTTCGAAACGACTGATGTATGCGTCAATCGAATCGGTCCCTTCCGAGAATTTTGGCAACTTGGGTCGGGGAGCATAGCTGCGCACAGAGTCACTGGAAACTGAACTACCATCCTCGGTGGTCTCCCTTTGTATTCTCACTTTCTCTAATTCTAATTGAATCTTTAAATTTTCTGTTTCCTGCGTTGCCCTTATTCTTTCTGTTTCCTGCGCTTCCCTTATTCTTTCTGTTTCCTGCTTCATTCTTTCTGTTTCCTGCGTTTCCCTTATTCTTTCTGTTTCCTGCGCCTCTACTGCGATACGGCGTCTTTCCGCTCGCTCATCTCTTTCCATCTTTTGTTGGTTTTCAACGAATGCTCGCAACTCATCTCCTGAGTAACCTAAATCACGAGCGACGCTCACAAGTTGTTCAATAGGGGTGTTCTTTTCTTCCGCCATTATATCTTCTTTTCTTTTTTTTTTTTTTTTTTGAACAAGATTTTATAACGACAGCCAAACTGGTGGTTACCGACACGAGTGACGTGATAGCACAATCCTATGAATGATAATATTAGCTTGGGACAACGTAGTTAGTTTTTATAAGACGCCCAGCGCCTGACCCAACTATGAGAGCGAATTATAGGCAATCTGTGCGAAATAAGTACTCTGGGGCTGAAATGCCAAGCCTAGTATTAACTATCTTGGAAGCAATGCCAAGCCTAGTATTTAACTATCTTGGGAACATACAGTAAGACAACCCCTTGTCTTAGGATTACAATACTTGAATCCCACCCAGCTTCCTCTCTGAGAAGTTGAACAATTATAATAAATGGGCAGAATATCCTGGCAGGTCGCCAATAAATTGTCAACCTCGGGTGATGTCAGTGGAGGAAGGACTAGCGCACAGCCCAAACACACTCACAGCTTGCTTACGATCTCATTCATATATCATGCATTCGTCACATCAAACCACTAGTAAAGTCTATAACTTACTACACATGTTCATAGAACGAAACATCAATGCATATGGAATCAAATGAAATAAAACATTCTCTCTTTCCTGAACTTCACAAAATCATTTATCTAAAACATCATTAACTAACCCGGGTATAAACAGATTTCTACTTACCTGGCCAGGTGATCTTAACTATTCACGAATCACTGTCTTTTCTTTTCTTTTCTTTTTCTTTTCACTGTCACTTTCACAACACGACACAACTGCTGGCACTGGTTTTGGTCTGATGGCGCCTGGTCAGGTGAGACTGTTGGCGTTGGTCTGTGGTTCTGCTTGGCGAAGTGACGCTGCCAGGTATGAGGTCGAACCCCCGGTTAGGATAGAACAGTGACTATCAACATCGATCTGTTCTCCTTTCTTTCTTCCTGCATTAACGCATTGCACTCTCTCTCTCTCTCTTCTAGTCTGCTCTTATCAAATGGACATGGTTGCTTTTCTTTTCTTTTTTTTTTCTTTTTTTCTTTTCTTCTTCATTAATTAGCAACTCTCTCTCTCCTCCACATCTCTCCTCAGTCCTTCCTCTGCAGACTATCTCATGCTAATCTCTCAACTTGGTTCTCTTCTCTCCTCCCCTCATCTCTCTGCTTTTCTCTCCTCAGAGATTACACTCAGACCTCTCTCTCTCTGTCTCTCTGTTCGTTCTCCCCTCGTTCTCCCGTTCTCTCACTCTCTCATCCCTCTTATTGTGTTCCGATCTGTCCAACAAGGGCGAGTACCATTGGTCAGTATTTTTACCCGAAGTTATCTCCCTCTAATTCCATTGGATATTCAAATCATGACAGTCACGCCTACACACCTTACTCTCTGTGGTGGTCAATTGGTCATTTAATTGATTAGCTAGATTTCACCCCCACCACACACTACCTTCCCCCTTCCCTACTTAACTGGTGCCGTGTGGCTTAAGTCGTGGACACTGGTCACTCTAAAGTGGCTAGCTGAGTCTGGGTGGGCGCCACGACGTCTGACTACAATGACGCTGGTTCCACAAATTGGCCAGATGAGCCTGAGCCAGGCGCTAAGACTCGTCTCGCTAGACATCGAGGCGTCGGTCAAAACGGCTTAGTCAGTCTGGGTGGATCGTACCGTCTCTGTGAAGCCTCTCCACTAAGCTTAATTGGCCGGATCCGAACCATGGGCCCGGTCTACGTGGCGCCTAGAATGTTTGAGTTTGGACTTATGTCCGAACAAATTGGCTGGCGACTCCCAAGTTGGGTTGTTTCATTTTTCTGTCCGTGACACCCTTCAAGGCAAACTGATCCAGTGGGTCCAATTGAATCATAGCCGTCAGGACACACTTTGAATTAGTTCTTCCCTCTTTTTTCCGCACTTTATTCACCCCCGTTTTCCTTCTCTCTCTCTCTCTCTCTCTCTCTCTCTCTCTCTCTCTCTCTCTCTCTCTCTCTCTCTCTTCTATATTGTCTTCTTTTACGGACGTGTTCTTTTTTGTCTCTTCGTCCTCCCCGTCTTGGCGGTAAGATTTTAGGAGATGAAAATGTCTTGGAACACGATTAACAAGAGTAAAAAAAAAAATTAAAAAAATAAAATTAAAAGAGAGAGAGAGAGATGCAAACACACCCACCAGAGAAGGAAGATATAAATCTCTCGCAAACGTGATAAAGATTCTAAAAGCAAGCGCTTGAAAAACACATGCCTATATTAATGTGTTCATCAAAAGTTTCTGTACACCATCAATGGTGTACTTGTAACACCATGGATTTTCAAATTTGCACAGTAGTTTAGCAAAAATTATGATACGCCCAGAAGCAACAATATCAAGAAGAAGTAACCTATGACAAATGGTATGAACAACACCACGAAGAAGCAGGCCTATGTGAATTGTAGTGGCCAAAAAAAAAAAAAATCAACATAGGCAGGGAGATGTCTAGGCATATGCGCTCACGATCTCATGAAACAGTTCTGAATTTCTGCGAAGAGAAGAACCAGACTACAAAAAGACATGGCAAGTGAAAGTTGGAGAGAGTTCCAGTTGTACCTGGTCGAGGAGGAAACAGATGTGAACGTCATCAGCTTAAATTCCACAACCTAGTACAGAAGTCCGACAGCTGTGATGGAGGAGACATTCGTCATAAAGTGGATCGGTCTTAAAACGCCTGATCATCCTGAGGGTGCAGTTGGAATCCCAACAGTGCCGAAGAAAACTTTGTGACAAAGAGAAAGACACACCAACAACATGCTCCATGACATCATTTGAGCAGTCATTCCGGTTAATTTCAAATGGTAAAGCGAATTACAATAGTAAATGATGCTAAAGTGTTAAAAGAATGGGTTTTTTCTCTCCATTCACATTTGGACGGTCAATAGTTTGTACTGGCACTGATATGTTAGTATTTTTGTGAACAAAGGAGTTTTTTACTTTCTCGTTAAATTGTGTGTGTGTGTGTGTGTGTGTGTGTGTGTGTGTGTGTGTGTGTGTGTGTGTGTGTGTGTGTGTGCGCGCGCGCGCGAATATAGGAGTTTCTTACTTTCTAGTTAAATTTAAAAAATAAAAAAAATGCTGATAACTTCCCCTGGCGACTGGTTTTGTGGAAGTGCTGTTTTGGGTAGTTTGTCTATGGTTTGTGACATTCTGGAGATGATAAATTTGAACAGAAAAAAAAAGAAAGAAAGACACCTAGAATTAGGAAGTGAAAATTGCACTGCATCCTTAGAATGTAATGCGTTCATGGTAGAAAACAGCAACATCTAGGAATTTATTCTCTGAAGACCTTCCAGCCAGCTCTTTTTAGAGGTTCTTCCTACTGCTGTAGGCTTCATTGTTCACTATGGGCACAGTGGCCTATCACTTCACCAAACCTGATGGTGAGGTATCATTGTTGAGACACCACTCTGCAAACCTTGTCTCGGCGAGAGCAGCAGTCTGATGGCACGACTGATATCACTGAGGCCTGTAGTCCCTCCCCCCCCCCCCCACCCCACCCCACCCCCATCCTACCACCTTTGAGGGGCCAGGTAGCCATCAATTAACCACTCAGCACGGAGACAAAGAGGACAAAGGTGGGGAAAGTAGTGATGATGTCTGGATCCTCTCCAACGGTGCTGGCCATCCACCCAGCCATTGTAAGACCTGAGGGGAGGAGAGGGGAAGGGATCGTCTTTGTCCTCCCTGTCTCCCACTACCCACCCTTCCACTCCCTCCTCCTCCCTGATGCCCTCACGATGGCTTGCGGCAGGTGTGTCGCTGCTCACTGTGTAGCAGACAATCACACCATCTTTTCCGCCTCCTAAGGCAAGGACGATGATGATAGTCCCTGGGGCGTTGAGAGTGGAGGGTTGGGGGGGGGGGGGGGGGGGTGAGTTGGGTGTGTGGAGGGGGGAGGAGCGAGAGGAAACAAGATAGCATACAGGGGAGTAGAGGAGTGGTGAGGAGGGGGGGGGGGGGGAGGTTGTAAGAGAAGAGCGACAACGTGTTTCAGAGTGCCCACAACTGTTGAAGATGGCATGTTGGTGAGGAGTGGTTGGATGGGGTGGGGGGGGGGGGGGGGGGGGGGGGGGGGGGCGGGAAATTGGAGTTGGTGTGTATAGGGTGGGAAAAAGAGGGATGAGGAAGGGTGGGTGGAGGCGGGATGGGGGTGGGGGTGGGGATGGAGTGGCCAATGAACCGGCGGGAGGATTATGACGAAAAGGAAACCAGCCTCGTTTCAGGAACAGGGTTGATAGGACTGTGGTAAGAGCTGAGACTGGGAAACGCTGGTAGGGTTGGCAGGTTTCTGCAATGGGTGAGTTCACCGGAACCAGCCGATAGCTTAAATAAATGTTAGCGAACCGCCCAGAGAACGTGGACAAACGAGTCACAAGACAAAACACAACGCGTTTCGACCTCTTAGGTCTTCTTCAGGTGAGACATAAACGAATAAAACAACGAAAATTCACTTAGCGATCTGAAGCGATCAAAGCTTAGTGAATTTTCGTTGTTTTATTCGTTTATGTCTCACCTGAAGAAGACCTAAGAGGTCGAAACGCGTTGTGTTTTGTCTTGTGACTCGTTTGTCCACGTTCTCTGGGCGGTTCGCTAACATTTATTTAAGATTTGTTTAGATTTCCGCCTGCATCGTCTCGCTTTGCAACCAGCCGATAGCTGTTAGGTTTCATCTGGATGCTTCCCTCCATGTTCACGTTCTGCGCATGTCCAGTGCAAAGTGGTTACTACTCTCAGGTCCAACCGCCGCAGGCGCTGATCTATAGTAGGGGAGAGGTCATTCAAACATATGCAAAGACACACACAGACACAGAAACAGACACAGACAGACACATCCCCGCACGCGCGATCATATACAAACACAAACGTATGTGTGCGATCCCAATTCGATCCTGAATCGCTGGTGACCACAAACTTGCATTAAGACCACACGCGCGCGCGCACGCTCACACGCACGCACGCACGCACACCACAGAGAGAGAGAGAGGAGAGAAGAAGAGAGAGAGAGATGAGAGAGAGAGAGAGAAAAGTGAGAGGAGAGAGAGAGAGAGGAGTTCAGAAATTCACAACAAAATTCCGAATCCCTTTTGTAAATCGATTCGAGAATCGTTGAAGTGAAGTCAACACTATTACGAAACAGTTTCATTCTGGTCGAACAAATGATTTGACTGAACTCGCTGTGCCATATGAGAGAAGAAATAGAGAAAGCTCAGCTCTACTAGCCTGGGAAGTATGCCAGCCGAGCCAGCAGCATCAGGGAATCTGGCTTCCAAGCCACCTTGGCATAATTGTTTGAATAGGGAGGAGGGAGTAGAGCTGATGGAAGAGGGGGTGAAGGCTCATCAGCCTACGATACTCTGACACAACTTTCGATTCCTGGTAAGAAGAGGACTACAGCCTGAAGGCGATGGCTGAGGCAGCTAACAGAGTTCCAGCCGGATCTGGCCGAGGGAGGAACAATATTTTTCACATACATACACACGCATGTATGCGTGCATGAGTCGCGAATCCACAACAAGAGAGAGAGAGAGACACCTTGACACTTTGATATTTTATTGTCATTACCAAAGAGGTCTTTTGACAAGGGGGGAGAGGTAACAGAACAATAACATTTCCCTCTTCCTTTCCTGCAAACAAATAGTACACATTCATTCCTAGTGTGCACCAAATCAAAGGTTTAAAAACATATAAATTTATAACATTTCCTTATGTCCTCACGCACAGGAATAATGCAATTAGAAAAAAAAACACTTAAGACTGACTCGACCATCCACTCGATCAAATGATGACAATGTATCTTACTGATCTCTTCCACTTAGGATGAATGATAATACTCATTCAGATATCTTATAATGCATTATCTTAAAAATTTCACTATCCTTCATCTGTCTAATTTTCAATGCTTCTGCGATGAATTTCGCAACTGATTTAATTACAAGTTCATCATCTGATGATAACACGACAGCAACATTTTGTCTTTTCGCTATATCTAACTGGAAAAGTGAACAATTCGTCCGCACTTCATTATAAGCAGTACAGTGGAACAGAGAGTGTTCTTCGTCATCAATAATGTGTCTACATGCAGGACAAGGAGATTCTGTGGATGTTTCACAGAGAGAGAGAGAGAGAAGAGAGAGAGGAGAGAGAGAGAGAGAGAGGAGAGAGAGGAGAGAGAGAGAGAGAGAGAGAGACACACACACACACACACACACACACACACACACACACACACACACACACACACACACACACTTTTCCTCCTTCACCCTCTGTTGTCTTCTACCTCTCTCAAGCGTTACGTGAACAGAAATCCCTCAGTACTTAGGTCCTCCCTGCAAACTTTTTTTTTGGTTACACAGGCACATGCATGCATGCATGAACCGAGCATCTCTGAGCTGATCATTTTCTGATAAACAATTATTGAACTCACTGATGAGATAACTGCTTTCTTCTGTTAGTGCATTGTGCCGTGTTATGTATAACTGAGTTGCGTTTAGATGTGACGTGAAATTAAAAAAAAACCGTACAACGTGTTTGTTACAGAACAGGGACAGAACATGAATCATTGTCGGACGAGCAATTTTGCGGCGATTTTCTTTCCCCTTTCGTATCTTGATTACCAACAATAACCTCTTCTTTACCTTCAAGGCTGGTTAAACAGTAGTTCAATTTTTGTTGTTGTTGTTTGTTTTCTTTTTGCTTTGTTTCATGCAGAGTTCTTGTTCTTCAGTTCCACACAAGTCTTCATCTAGACAGTGCTGTGGCTGTCTTTGTTGTCCTTGAGGGGGTTTCTTTTTTTATAACTTTTTAATTGTTTCTTTTTTTAACATAGAGACAGACAGTACACAAACATTCACGAATCAGTAAATTTGACAGGATTACATTATATGCAAATACATACGGTGTTGATCCGTGACAGTAATTCTAAGAAAATGAGGATCGGCAGGTTATTCAAAAAGGGGTAGATACATTGCCATTGAGCCACAGTTTTTCTGAGACATATCAATACGACAGACATATTTTTCAATTTCATGTCTTCTTTTCAGATATGAAATATACTGAATGAATTAAGGTTGTTTACCTTCACATTTGCATTTGTAGATAAAATATTTAGCTAACAGCAGAATTAGGTCGAAAACCTTGTCAGCTCTGTAATGGTTATCGCAGTTAAATAAAACTTAAATAAAACTATGTTTTCTGTTAGCGATATGTTTGAGTTGTTACATTTTTTTATTTATCGAATTTTGAAGTGTCCTCCAGAAATGTTTTGTCCCTTCACAGGTCCAGAAGATGTGTCTTATTGTTTCTTTCTCGTTATGACAGAACGAACATTTGTCTGAATTGGTTATTATTCATTTTCTGAAGAATTACATTTGTTCCCAAAATTCTATGAATTACTCTGATTTGGAACCATTTTAGTTTAATATCTTTTATTTTTCCAATTTACTTGAATGCTCTGAGCCAACAGACCTCAGTTCCTAGCCTTTCTTCCACTTACTACAACACTTAGGCTCATTTGCATCTTCCATTAAGATGTCATAATAATACCTTTCTCCTATAGGAGCTGTTTTGATTATATTCAGTAATTGGTTAGAAAAATTCGAGGCCCTGTGCGTCAATTCAGTCCTATCTCTCTTGCGTATGTTCTCACAGCACATATGATTCCATAGTAAGTAACAAAATTACTGAACACGCCATACTTTTCTGTGAAAGACTGGAATGTGAAGAAGTTGCCATTGTCATCCAAAGATTTCATGCAAAAAGTACATTATTTCTGATCCAGTTTTTATATTAAACTGGTTTTTTCTCAACTTAAACCGGTTCAGAACAAAAATCTTCTACAGTTTTGACACACATGTTTTACCCTCCAAATTCTTTGTATGCTTTAAAAACATCTTTCCAGAATCTATTTACACAGCCGTGGTTCGGCAAATCGGACCCTATGTTTTCCATTATGTCAATATTCGGATACTGAAGTCTGAGAAGTTCTTTCCATTTATGGTTACTGGATTGTATGTTACGAATCCACGTTAGTTTCAATGCGTTCAGATATTTTTTAATGTTGGGTATACCCATACCCCCGAGTTGATGTTTTTAACAGACGTTTTTTCTATTTTTCTATCTTTGTTTTTATTCCATACAAATTTAAACACTATTTTTGAATTTCTCACAAAGACGGTCAGGTGGATTTGGCAACAATATCCATAAATGAACAATTTTTGATAGCACAAGCGACTTAAGAACTGCGACTCTACCAAGTGGTGTAATTTGTCTTTTTAGCCAAGTTCTGTATAATGATTCTATTTCAGAAAACTTTTCCTCGAAATTCACAACTTCACATTCTTTTAAATCATTCGTGAACCAGACCCTAAAATCTTAAAACGGTTTGGATTCCATTCCATCTTCAGGTGTGGTAAAAATTTCAGTGCTGAGTTCCGCATACTTCCAAGCCATACTGCTATCATCTTTTCTGTATTTAAAACAAGCCCAGATACTCCTCCAAATTTTTCAATGGTTCCGATTGATTCTTCGAACGATTTTCTGTCACCCTCTAAAGTAAGTTCAGTGTCGTCTGCGTATTGTGATATTTTATGTTCAGTATTTCCAATTTTGATGCCTTGAATATTTGGTTTTCTTTTATCATGAGTGCTAGCACTTCAACGCACATAACAAACAAGTAAGGTGATATCGGGTCGCCCTGTCTACAACCTCTTTCAATGGCAAACCAGCTAGTTAGCTTGCCATTGACAGACACTGTTGATTAATCCATCGACAGAAGCCAGGGCCTACACCAAATGCTGTTAAGACCTTAAGCATGGATTGCAAGTCAACACTATCAAATGCTTTTTCAAAGTCTAAGCATAGTAATAGCCTAGGTTTTCTAGTTTTAACAAGGTAATCCATGAGATCGTAGATAAGTCGAATATTATCTCCTAAGTATCGATTTGGTATAAAGCCACTCTGATCTTCACTTATGATTGAACTTAAAACATATTTTAATCTGTTAGTCAATAATCAACCACTCGGACAATACAAAAGAGTTACCCTTTTAATTAGCAACCAAACTTTTCATACTATTTATATACAAATTCTTTCAACTCTGACAACAAAACTGATTAAACATATTTTTCAAAATTATATAAACGGGTCCTCACCGACAAAAAAAATCCCTTTTTCTTTCAAAGTTTGCACCCACAGTGCCCGATACAAAAACTAAACATACAATAAAGTAATTGTTTCCATAAACAAAGTTTTCTGGTCCTCACAGATCTATAACTATTACTCAACAATTTCTCGTCGACTTGCAAACACAATCCACACGTTGTGCTTGTGCCTCTCTCAACACAAAAGGACAATAGCCCTGGCCTAACTTTGGAGAAAGTTCCTAAAATGAGAAGAAAAATGTATTAATCATCATATTCTTTATCTAAATAACATTTATCTTCCTTTTTTCCGTCACCTTTCATTTTCTTCTTCATGCTTACCTGGAGGTTTTTTTTTCCTTTTCTGTGGCCAACCATGGCCTTCACTTTACAGAAGACGTCTCCTGTGTCTTTGACAAAAACTATGAGGCATGCGTTCTGACATTTTTGTAGGAGTCATCTGCCACTGACAGTGCAGTCGGTATTTGTCGATTATCGTTGTCATGAGTCGGCCGAATGTTCTCGAGCCATTTAGGCAAATTAAGGGTAGTTTTGCTGTTGTTGAGAGCAAGTTCCTTGGGTTCTTCAAGTGTGCGAATTCGGGCATCACCAGAGGGGAATATCCCTAGTCGTATACTGAAGGAGGGAGAGTTACTGGGAAGTGTTTCGCATGTCCGAGGGATAGTGACAAGGAGTTGCCGACCTGCCGGTCCTGGGTAGAGGAGTGTCCAGTCCGACCACTGGCTGGCTATTCACTGGGTTCTCCAGTGGGCCTGAAGGGAAGGCGATCGTGTCAGGTGACCGTCACGGGTAGGTGACCGTCAGC
Organism: Conus ventricosus; assembly: GCA_018398815.1. Lineage (NCBI taxonomy): Eukaryota > Metazoa > Mollusca > Gastropoda > Neogastropoda > Conidae > Conus > Conus ventricosus. Next base: position 5,493,492 of record CM031601.1, read on the forward strand.
CTGCAGGCAGAGTACAGCGACCATTCAGTCATCCTTGTTCTGGGGGATGAATGGAAGGCTTCGACCTATTGAGTGGTTTGCGCCTTGTTGTCTATAGAGGTAGTAACTACTTGAAGCATCAGTCCTGGCTGGTAGAGAAGTCCAGGCTGTTAGTACAATGGGTAGCTTCGGGAATTCGAACATGAGTTTGAATAGGAGGTTATGCATTAACCACTGGGTGCCCAAGTCTTTGTTGGCGCTAGCAGCTGTGGTGTGTGTGTATGTGTAGGTGACTAGTGATTCCATTGGCGGAATAAAAATAACTGGGGAATTTATTGGTACAAATCGTGTGATATGTGTGTGCCAGTGATTCCATTGGTTGAGTCAGTTAAACTCAGGTTCTCTCTTGTTTGAGAATGAATATAAGGCGCTTGGAAAACCAGGAAGTGTGACTCACTTAAGGGAAAGTGAACTCGCCGTCTGGCTGAGGGCTCAAGAAAATACAGCGTGAAGCAGAGGTTAGCTGTCGCCTCGTTGTCTCCTGGGTGGGGACGTAAGACAGTGGAGGTTGCTGTAGCCTCGGAGCCGACGACGAGAAGAATTGTCTCCCGTGTGGGGACGGTCGACAGCAAGACGTGTCAGCCTGTTGGAGCCTAGACAGGGAGCTGCCAGACAACAGTGGGGTGTTTGCAGCCAGAGAAGACCTGTGGGAGAGGCCGACAGGAGCCCTTTCCATGGAGAGGGCGAAGTACGGTGGAGTCCGGGAGACTCGGTGTGAGGGTGCGACTCAAGCTACGTTGCCAGTGTCCCCCAACTGGGATTTGGCCAGTCGGGAGGACACAACAGTGTGGCAGCTTCAGCTCGTAGTCGCACAGTGGGATGAGAGAAACTGACGGTCAACCGAGGAGTGCTGGCAAGTTACGGACGTTTTATTTGTTCTTAAGTTTATAAGTGTGCAAACAGAATTGTGGAATATTGTCTTTCCTGGTTAATGAAGAGTAATTGAAGGAAAGGGGATGAGATTTATGAGATTGTCTGTATGATGTTTACATTGTTGTATGATACAGATAGTTGTGTTGTGTAGTGACGGGTGGGGGCTCGGAGTCAAGTTAAATAAAGTTCATTATTTTCAATGAAATGTTATTGGTTTCCCGTCACCTTTGTGCGGGCCCGATGTGAGTGACAGAGTGCGCGTGCCTATGCGAGAGTGCATTTTGGTTGTGGATACTTCTGTCTATAACCCCCTGCATCCCTGAATATAAAAATCATATTTTAATAACGAGGGGGAGCGTCGGAGACCCGTTACAATCGTCATCAGTTTATCTGATAACACTACAAGAACAGGCAAGACAGTACTGAGTGAGTATTGTTGACTGTGACTGTCCATATCAGCAGTTGCGGAACACTGAGAAACAAAATCAACAGAAACAATATCTTCCCGAGGTACTGACAATGAATTACTGTCCAAAAGTGGGAGTTTCAACATTAACGTCATTGAGAGAAACATCATGACAAAGGGACTATTTACGGGGGTACTTAAAATCATTTTTTCTTCTAAGTGAAAAGTTGGTCACAGCACGCTGAATACAGTCTTTCTGGTCTGTGCTGATCATGACCATACTGTGTGTAAAAGAATGTCGGTAAAAATTGTGGGCAAGTGCTTCAACAGCCAGTGTCAGTTGCATGCAGGTGAAAAATTCAAATGGCCTGTTACATGCATATAGAAGCATCTTTCAAAGGATTCGGAGACTCAACTTAAGTGTCTAGATGCCATGCAATCTGTTCACATGAGGTGGAGGTTGAATGGAGCTTTTTATGTGGGCATTATTGCTAGAAAAGGGTTAGAGAAAAGCTGTGTACATGAATTTGGACATTTTTCAAAATTTCATTTAAAGTGGTCCTCACCCATAAATAGCATGCTTGGGTTGTTCAAAAGTATGATCGAGCGTGTTTCGATGTACGTCTTACTTTTCTTCTGGAACTCACTTCTATCCGTGTTTCGGGTCGTCCAAGTTGCCAAATCGTGACTCGCCACGGAGATTGCCGAGCACAGTACGGAAAGAGATGAGAGTCGGGGATTCCGCAAGTGACGTATAAATGCTAAGACTACCGTGAATGAAAGACATGTCCCTAAAAGCTTTCGCTATGAGGACGTAAAACTCAACTATTTTCCGGCGATAATGGCAGATGCTCCCAGCTACAAGTCAAGTTCCAACAAAGAGGACATCGAACGTGAAATTTTCACTGAAGTGTATGGAGTTCAGCCGTACCAGGTTGAACCTACAGCTCCTTGTGCAGTACCACCTCCCTCGCCATCAGACGCATGTGTTTCTTTCCAGGCAGTTCGACATTTTGCAGGTTGACCATATTATGTACATGTACACACATACACACGACACAGATAGTACATGATATACACATGCACATACATACATCTGTTTACACACACACACACACACACACACACCACACACACACACACACACACACACACACATTACCGTACTATGTAAATAACTTTAAAATGATTATGTGATAAACCACATTTCCCTTCAGTTGTTTAGATCTATCAGATAATGCCTTTTCCTTTGAACAGGAGTTTGTCAGCTACTGCATCATCACACTAATTCTCTTCGCTGCTGTAGAAATCTTTTCAGTTGCTGTTCACTTTCAGTAACCCCCCCCCCCCCCCCTCCCACACACACACACACTTTATTACATTCCTCATTTTCAATCTCACTCCCTCCACTTAAATTCTGAAGTTCCACAATGACAATTAGAATCTGAGGAGTCTTTTACAATATATTGCAGTCAAAGATTCTGGCTGTTATTTTAAAATCAGATCTAAACTGCAGATCTAATCTCGTTATTCTCTTACTCACCAGGGCTAGTTTATAGCATACAGACATACCACACCTGCATATATCTTAAAATGCACACTAAGTCACCATCATGTGTCCAAATACTGATAAATAATTCACTTACTAAAGCATATGGTTGTTGGGCGGAAACTTGAACTTGCAGGGGTGCCTGATGTTTAAAGCAATGTACTGAAAAATATAAAACCCAGACTATTATTCACTGGAGTCCAACAAGTTGTTATTTGTGGACATGGACACTTTCTTGTTTAAGAATCGTAACTTCAGTTTTGCTGGAAACAGTAACAGCAGGGAGAAAAAATCAATCACAAACATGCAACAGTTTCAGTGGCAGCAGACAGTGACTGACTGACTGCCACTATGACAGTAACAATGTATGTTTCAGTTTGATGCCAACACTCAACAAAAACCAACAACTATCTTTACAACCAACCATACACTGAGAATGAAATAAAACACAAAAAGATCAACCACCCATTCCACAATTGACAAACCTTACCTTCTTTAGCCTACGTCTCTGAGTTTGGCTCTCTTGCTCCTGACACAATAGGCGTCACTGTTGCGCTTGAGGCTTGCACTTGCAGCTGGCGAATGAACAGAGAGTGCTTTAATACATTTTTCTGTTATAATAGTTGGCACAGCATCCTCTATCGGCTGTCTTCGGACCCTAATTGCAGCTTCCACTTTTACCTTCCAGGTGTGTTGGTCTTGGAAACTGTGCTCTTCGAAGTGACGACCGCAAACACCATGATAACTGTCCCGAAAAACAAATCTTTCCTCGTGGTGGTGACAAAATTTATCCACAATCGCCTAAACTGGCTGGAGGCACCTGAAAAAGCATGAGCGCTTACTCTTTGCTTATTTCCTGATGAAATTCCGCAAGCAGACACAGCACACATTCGCCCCATCTCACTTCAGCCGAACACGAAGAGCGACTTGGCTTTTCTACGTCATCAATCGGGAAACCCCCCTTTTATCGAAATCGAGGCTCTCGTTCCTGTTTCAGCCTCTCGCTTTCCCAGTCCGCAGGAAATGCTGCTCTCACTGCAAGATGAGAGCACAGGCGGCTGATTCGGGGCTGGGTTTCGCAATACGCCCACATACCAAAACCGTGTATTTGGTCAAAATAGATTTGTAAAAATGGATGAGAACCCTTTAAAACTAGCATTTGGACCTCCCTGTCATCAGTTTTGAATACAACACCCCAAACAGTAAGGTTAGATAGAGTGAAGAGACAGTGCTCGTGAACGTTTTTCTGGAGTGTTTTTTTGAGGTGACGGTGATTTTTTTTTTCTTTCTGGGGCTTTGCTTCCCTTTTCACCGTCACTCTTGTTTCCTTTCTTAATTTGTTAGTTATGTTTTATTTCATTGAGAAAAAACAATGTGCGATTCTCTCTTTTTCTGTTTTTTTTTTAATGAGCTGATACTTATCCAGGATGTACATTCAACATAGCAAGTCTATGCTTTGTGGAAACAGGTGTGTGTGTGTGTGTGTGTGTGTGTGTGTGTGTGTGTGTGTGTGTGTGTGGGGTGTGTGTGTGTGTGTGTTGTGTGTTGTGTTGGTGGTGGTGCGGTTCTGGTGGTGGTGGCAGCAGAAATGTGTTTGTATGTGCATGTGAGTTACTGTGTTCATATGAACAAAGACATTCGAGCGCAACAGAGCAGCCACCATCCAAGAAAAGAGGAATCGGAGAAAACGATGCCCATCCTTGCAGAACTCCATTCTATGCAGCGTCTGTGGACGACTTTGTGCCTGAGGAATTGGTCTTCATTCCTACATGGACCCACATCAGTAGATGACCTGCCCGCCTACTCATCCGTCAGACACGACGAGAGAATCCATACTGCTTCTTTGTATCGGTGGTGCTGAATGTGCATTTGTTACGTCACGTTTTCTCATCCGTCACGTTTTCTCACCTGGTGAGAAAACGTGACGGGTGTATCGTCACGTTTTCTCACTCGTCACGTTCTCTCACTCTGGGTGAGAAAACGTGACGGGTGTATCGTCACGTTTTCTCAATCGTCACGTTCTCTCACTCTGGGTGAGAAAACGTGACGGGTGTATCGTCACGTTTTCTCACTCGTCACGTTCTCTCACTCTGGGTGAGAAAACGTGACGGGTGTATCGTCACGTTTTCTCACTCGTCACGTTCTCTCACTCTGGGTGAGAAAACGTGACGGGTGGTGCCATATTGATCAAACGACACATTCTTAAAAAAAACATTCTCTCTCTCTCTCTCTCTCTCTCTCTCTCTCTCTCTCTTCTCTCTCTCTTCTTTCAATATCTATTTTCTCTTTCTCTCTCTCACTCGTTGAATTCGATAAGATTCTGAGTTTGAGGTTGCGTATGTTTAGGTGAGCGCTCGGGCACGCGGGTGTGAGTGTATCTGTTTGCGTATGTGTGTGAGTGTGTGTGTGTGTGTGTGTGTGTGTGTGTGTGTGTGTGTGTGTGTGTGTGTGTGTGTGTGTGGTGAGTGTGTGTGTGTGTGTGTGTGTGTGTGTTGTGGAGAGAGAGAGAGAGAGAGAGAGAGAGAGAGAGAGAGAGAGAGAGAGAGAGAGAGAGAGAGAGAGAGAGTATGTGTGTCTGTGTGTCAGTCCGTCTGTACATATAGAAATCTAGTGTTTTTATCAGATTTTAACCAACGTTGATAAGGCGTTAGCCTTTGCCATGTGTCATAAGGGCTGTCATAGCGTGTTTAAAGCTGTTCTCAGACGGACTGAAAGATCACAGTTGGCGGCCGTTTGGTCCGACTTTCAATCTTTTGTCCAAAGACGTTTTTTTTCTGATCGAGAGAGAGAGAGAGAGAGAGAGAGAGAGAGAGAGAGAGAGAGAGAGAGAGAGAGAGAGAGCACAAGGAGTGAGAAAACGTTACGGGTGAGAAAACGTGATGCCACATCCGACTGTACCGTCACGTTTTCTCATCCGTAACGTTTTCTCACCTGGTGAGAAAACGTGACGAGTATATCGTCACGTTTTCTCACCTCTCACGTTTTCTCACCAGGTGAGAAAACGTGTCGGGTGTGGCATCACGTTTTCTCACCCGTTACGTTTTCTCACTCCTTGCTCTCTCTCTCTCTCTCTCTCTCTCTCTCTCTCTCTCTCTCTCTCTCTCTCTCTCTCTCTCACACACACACACACACACACACACACACACACACACACACACACACACACACACACACACGCACACACACACACACAAACAGATACACACACCCCGCGTATGGAGCGCTCACCTAAACATATGCACACTCGGCGAGAGTGAGAAAACGTGACGAGTGAGAAAACGTGACGATACAACCGTCACGTTTTCTCACCTGGTGAGAAAACGTGACAGGTATATTGTCACGTTTCTCGCCTCTCACATTTTCTCACCAGGTGAGAAAACGTGTCGGGTGATACGTCACGTTTTCTCACCCGTCACGTTTTCTCACTCTCACTGAGTGTGCATATGTTTAGGTGAGCGCTCGCATACACGGGTGAGTGTGTATCTGTTTGTGTGTGTGTGTGTGTGTGTGTGTGTGTGTGTGGTGTGGAGAGTGAGAGAGAGAGAGAGAGAGAGAGAGAGAGAGAGAGAGAGAGAGAGAGAGAGAGAGAGAGAGAGAGAGAGAACAAGGAGTGAGAAAACGTAACGGGTGAGAAAACGTGATGCCACACCCGACACGTTTTCTCACCTGGTGAGAAAACGTGAGAGGTCAGAAAACGTGACGATATACTCGTCACGTTTTCTCACCAGGTGAGAAAACGTTACGGGTGAGAAAACGTGACGGTACAGTCGGGTGTGGCATTACGTTTTCTCACCCGTCACATTTTCTCACTCCTTGTGCTCTCTCTCTCTCTCTCTCTCTCTCTCTCTCTCCTCTCTCTCTCTCTCTCTCTCTCTCTTCTCTCTGTCGATCAGAAAAAATGTCTTTGGACAAAAGATTGAAAGTCGGACCAAACGGCCGCCAACTGCGATCTTTCCGTCTGTCTGAGAACAGCTTTAAACACGTTATGACAGCCCTTATGACACATGGCAAAGGCTAACGCCTTATCAACGTTGGTTAGAATCTGATAACCAGGTGAGAAAACGTGACGGGTATATCGTCACGTTTTCTCACCTCTCACATTTTCTCACCAGGTGAGAAAACGTGTCGGGTGATACGTCACGTTTTCTCACCCGTCACGTTTTCTCACCTGGTGAGAAAACGTGACAATATACCCGTCACGCTTTCTCAACTGGTGAGAAAACGTGACGGGTGAGAAAACGTGACGGTACAGCATTTCCCCAAATCTCTCCACCCCCCCCCCCCCCCCCCAATCCTCGCACATCCCACTGCAGTTTTCCTCCCACTTCTCAACATCTCATCCTGTCCCTCTCCTCCACTTACCCCACCACTTCACCACCCTTCTTTTTTCCTCCTCTCTGCTCTCAACAACTCCTCCACACATTTGACTGTCATCAAATGCAAATTGCTGTCATATTTACACAAGCGCGCGCGCACGCGCACACACACACAGACTTGGCCTGTATTCAGCAAAGAATGATTTTCATATAAGCATTGCTAGAGGACTGAATTTGTACATTATCGATACAAATATACTGCTGATAAATTGTTTCATGTGGGAAAAGATGATGCCTTTTTGCCACCTGTCACAAACATCATTCCTTAAAGGTGGTGGGTTTGGAAAAAAATTAACACAAAATCACAACTGAAACACAGGCGCCCTCCATGACAATAACAAGCATAAATGTGGAACAGAGGAGTTGCCGGTAAAATTTAGCAGCTGTCCATCCCATTTAAATACTGATTTTTAGGAATAATTTTTGAGTTGTGTCAGAACTGCCGGAAGGGAGACAACAATCAGCGCATAGATTTTTTACAATAATTTCATTAACCACGCACACACTGCTTGTAATTGCAGTCTGTGCAGGTTATTGTTTATACTGCAGGAGAGACTCTTTCGTCCCATCTGTTTCTTTTCCCCTGGGATTGATCCAACAATGTTCAATGTTTGAAACTCACTTTAAAAAGTGAGTTTTTAAGGGGGTACTTGAAACTGAAAGGAAAAGTTGGTAACAGCACGCTGAATACACTATTTCTAGCCTGTACTCGTTATGATCATATTGTGTTTTTTTAAAAATGTCAGTAAAAATTTGTTGGCATGTGGTTAAACAGCCAGTGTCATTTGCATGGAGGCAAACATTGCAAATGGGCTGCTGCATCCTATCACACAGCTATTAGCAGTTACTTTCAAAGGACTCCAGACTGACCCTAAGTGTGCAGGTGCATTTAAACTGTTCATGTGAGTTGGAAATTAATTGGACATTTTCATGAGGCCATCATTTCTTCAAAAGGGTTAAAAAAAAAAAAGCTGTCTTCAGGCTACACACCAAAATAAATACGCCAAGGCCTTCTTTAAAGTGTAACTCACCCCTATATAGTGATTTCTAGGATACTGTACGTTATGTCGGGTAAATCACTCTTGACAGACACGTTTGCCTGTCCGACCCACCGACAGAGCGCATTGAACATTCACGTTAATCTGCGTTGACGGAAATTAATTGAATGAGTGAGGTATACCAACTACTTTGCCAAGCTTCACTGGACCAGGGAGTAATACCTGATGAGTGGCGAGATGCGAGCATTGTTCCCTTATTCAAAAAGGGTGATAAAACAAAAGCAGAGAACTGTAGACCTGTATCTCTTACATCCATATCAGCAAAACTACTTGAACACGTTATATATAGTAGCATAATGGACCATCTCGACAAATATGACTTCTTAAATAACGCCCAGCATTTTTTTAGACAGCGAAGGAGTTGTGAGACTCAACTTATAACAACTCTCAATGATTTTAATAACTGTCTTAACAACAGACAGCAAATAGATGCAATTTTATTGGACTTTTCTAAAGCTTTGATAAGGTTGACCATGAGGGCCTGCTGCTTAAATTAGAACACATCGGCATTGGCCGTTCTTCGCTAAAATGGGCTAGATCATTCCTCGTTGGGGAGAACGCAGGAAGTTGTTGTGGAAGGGTCGTCATCCCATTGTAAACCAGTCTTGTCAGGTGTACCACAGGGAACTGTTCTGGGGTTCTTGTTTTTCTTAATTTATATAAATGACATAAGTAGAAATCTCTCTCCTGGAACTACTATAAGGCTTTTTGCAGATGACAGCTTAGTATATAGAATAATCAGAAGCAAGAATGATACACGCATTCTACAAGAAGATCTAAACGCTTTACAAGAGTGGGAAAGAACTTGGAAAATGGAGTTTCATCCCCAAAAGTGCCAATTGTTGCGTATATGTAATAAACGCTCACCAACTAGATCAGAATATTCTATTCATAATACTATTCTTAAAGAAACCAACGCTGCAAAATATTTAGGCGTGATTATAGATAGTCGTCTCAAATGGAAAGAACTTTACAATTTAGTATGTAAAAAAGCAAAAACATCTTAGCTTTCTTATACAGGAATATCAATGACTGCCCCCAAAATGTTAAAGACGACTGCTACAAAACACTGGTTAGACCAGTACTGGAATATGGTTGCTCAGTCTGGGATCCTTACCATCTAAAGGACATTGATAACCTCGAAAAGATTCAGAAGAGAGCAGCACGGTTTGTAACAGGGAACCACATCAGAGAAAAGGGGAATACTAGGAAGAACATGAGGAAATTAGGATGGAAACCCTTAGAAGAGAGAAGAGCTTTTATCAAACTTAACATCTTCTTCAAAGGCAGAGCTAAACTAACTGATATTCCAATGGAACAACTAGTATTGAATAAAGTAGCACCAGGAGTGGCAGTCAATGTTATACCATACCTGCATCAAATATTGACAGCCACTTACATTCATTTTATCCTAGTTCTGTACGGCTGTGGAACTCACTGCCGGGTGCCATCAAGATTGCCACAAATGCAGTCTCATTTAAAAAGCAAATTGATACGACAGTTTTGAGATCTGCATATTGACGATTTTCTATTTTAACTTCCCCAGATATTTTATGGTTACCTAGGCCTGAATCTGGCCATTGCTTTTAACTTCTTGAATATCGAGTGCGACCCCTTGTTGCCAAAGTTGCTCCAGGGGCCAACAGACTGAGTCACGCACTATTTTATGTTATTTTATTTTACTTTTTAACAAGCGCGCTGGTGACCTACTCGTTTTTGAGTGAACCAGTATTTTAGGAAGAAGAAGAAGGAGGGGGTGAGACACACTCTAAAGAGCCGAGTAATTATAGATAGGCACAATTAGATTGTTTTGAGAATTTGTATTGTGTCTGGAATTTGATTTACCTTCTTTTTTTGCATATGCCCATCACACTACGTGCGAGGTGGTTCCAAGCAGAGGAATTCAAATGTGCGGACTGGGACTATTTTGGGGAAAACCACCTGGTGCAAAGATAGTATCACTGGTGAGTGAGAAGGTCTGAAATGCGACATCAGTTAAGGGACAGCTCATGTATTTCTAGATTATAAATGTTTTTATTGGCAGAAATCTTCCCAAAATGTGTGTGTGTGTGTGTGTGTGTGTGTGTGTGTGTGTGTGTGTGTGTGTGTGTGGGGGGTGTTGTTTGTTTTTCTTCTTTCTTTCCGGAGACGTTTGATCCATTTAACATCAAATTTCACCTCAAAGTTATGCTACGCCTCAAACAATTATTTGGATCACATAGTGATTTAGTGCAAAGTCCTAATTGTGGTGTATGGCCAGCAAGACAGATGGGACTGGACACTAAGTTCCATTCCTCACGCTTATGGCTGAGTAAATACGTACACGAGTGGAAGGGTTGGAATGGACAGCAATGTCAGAATGGACTGATCTTTTTTCTTTCTTTTTTTTTCTCCGACAAAAGAACACACACACACACAATAAATGACAAAACTGTAACACCTTCTCTTCTTTTTTTTCTCCGACAAAAGAACACACACACACACACACAATAAATGACAAAACTGTAACACCTTCTCTTCCTCCACCTCCACACCCCCCACTGGTCCCCCACCTCCATGCCTCCCTTGGGTCTGTTCTTTCCCGTTTCAGCCCCAGGGTGTCCACAGACCGGCTTACCCATACAATTTGCCATGTTTTGTACACAGGTTTGGCCACAAAACCATGAATGCGACAAACTGTAAAAAAAAAAAAAAAAAAAAAAAAAAAAAAAAAAAAAAAAAAAGTGAGAAGTTCTTGAGCAGTAGTTGCACTTGCGGTGTATAACCATTGTGTTTGCCTGCGCGATAACCAAAGAGCGACAATTCTCGCTAAGTCATGCGCGCAAATTCGCGTCTGGATGACGTTGGAACAACAGCGGGGAGAGAACAGGGAAATACCAATCCTAACTCACTTCCGCCCTCAACCAGTTTCGGGCGGAAGTGACCTAGGATTGGTATTTCCCTGTTCTCTGACAAGTAAGACTTTAATAACCAAAAAATAACGACCCTACAAACAAACATACTGTGTAGGGTTATCTGTTTTCAATACTAATTTACTAAACTTTTCAGATTTCAGTTTTTGTTTAATCCTGTGTTTTTCCTGGTCATTTTCAATAACATCATTTTCGCGCAAACATTCTTCAAATGAGTCTCTGTCTTTCATGTGAAATAACACTACAGTCTTTAACTGTTCTCTAAAGTCTTTTAAAACTGAGTTATATTTTTGGCATAAAATCCACACACTTATCCTGGCATGTCTTCCACTGAAAGCCAGTTTTGACAAAGTATTTCTTTTTTAACTATGTCTCTTTCTGCTGAACAGTCATCTATAATAAATAGTGTCTGCATTCCTTCAAACAGTCTATAAAACTGTTCTAAACACTCACTCAGTTTATTGCTAGGATCAACTAAATATATGTCATCATCTGTCCATATAAACCTTCTATCATGATATGCTTTGTTCCATTTAAGTGTTGGACAGAAAACCACAATATGATGAAAATTATAGCGATAAACTGTTTGTAATAGGTCTAGGACAAATATTGTTTTTCCACAACCAGTCTGCCCACAAATCAATGACCCAATGAGGATTTTTTTGTCATAAAGTTTAACTGCTCCAGGGTTTTATAGAAAAATTTTAATCTAATCCCATTTATTATTTTTATCATACTCTCTGTCAAAACTTTCAGTATAATAAAAACCCATAAGGCCTAAATGTGTAAGATTAATCCAATTCAGTTCTGTAAGATTGTTTCTATTTAAGTCAACAGTGATTTTGTTGCTTGTTGTTATAACCTTAATATCCTCACCCTTGTGAAGAACACGATGGTAACGTTAAGACGTTTAACTCTAAGTTTTGCCACTAATATTAATTCCTTTTTTAAGGTCGTCACTAACGCCCCCCAACCCCCTCCCTCTCCACACTTTAAAGACAGAAATTTCAAATATTATTGTGAACGTGTCTCCTAATTTCTGCTTGGAAAGAACTGTAATTTTTGTAGAAGCTTTTTTTACAACTGTTTCTTTTTTGTGGAGATGTACTGTTTTTTCCCATATGGCGTTATTTTAATTTCTTTCCGACTATTGTCGTCCGGGAATAAGACTTACAGTAAAGGGCCAAGTTGAATGCTTTTCTGAAACTTTTTTGACGGCTAAAATAGTAAATGGGGTTATGAATTCAAATTTTAAAGTCCCCTTCTAAATATGGTTCTAAGTGCCATTTGAGGTCAGTTTTCGAACTATTTTATATTCATACTGGCCAACATTATTTGCTTCTAATTGCGCAGTTGTTCTAGTTTAGGGAAAATTTTTGCTGTCGCCAACCTCTTTGCGTTTATAATCACCATCTTTATGTACCAAAACCATACAAACGCCTATCTCACCGTTCTGTTCAAAGTCCGCAACGTCTGCAAGGTCTTTAATTCAAAAGGGTTTTACACCTCACAGGGGCTAATGTAACTCCTGATCTTCGGCCCCCGCGACATTATTTTTAGAACAACTTATTATTTTATTTCCAAAACAAAGTGTGGGTTTAAACACATTCAAAACCCTTTCCCCCCCCTTTTTTCCCTGAAAATTTTTATATTAAATGATCCAAACCCCTCCCACAAACTAATTTTTTAAAAACGGGGAAATTAGGGAATTGTAAAAATTTTTCAAAATCGCAATATCAGCTTTCCCTGAGGGAAACCTTTTAAAACATTGGGGGTTTTTCCATCATTAATTTTTCATCATGCCCCCACTCATCCAAAAAGAACATAGAGTAATGAATGTAATGCAAGATCAAAGCGGATTTTCCCCTCAAAATATTTTTGGGTTGGGGGAACTCTAAATCAAAATTTTACTGAAACCCCTAACATTTTGCTACTTTTTAAACAAAAAAAGTAACCCCTCTTTTTCCCGGCTTGAATGTTAACTTTGGGTTTTTAAATTTGCTTTGGTTAATTTGAGAGTAATGTCAAATTTTACTCATTGCTTCTTTTAGTGACAAAACCCGAAATTTAACCACAGGATTGTAAACGGGCTAATTTTGGCCCCTGTTTTGTCACTTTTAAAAACCCTATTTTTCTCCCTGGCTTTACTTATATTAAAACCAAAACGTTTTTGGAGAATATTTCATAAAGCAACCATTCGGGCCCCCGAAATTTGGTTTTCAATAGCATTTTCAAAAAACAAGGACTTTTTTGGGTTTGTTTTTGGGTTAAAAAACTTTTTTTTTAAACGAAATAAAAATAGTGCATTAAAAATATACTGGGGGAAAAATTTTTCTTTTGGGGCCGCACTACAATCTTAAAAATATACCCAACTAACTCTTAAACATTGTTTAAAAACCAGACAGCCTTTTTTTAAAAAAAAAGGGGGTTTTTCCCCCCTTTTAAAAACTTTTCTTAACCCCCCTATTAAAAAACGACCCAAAACCAAGAAAGCGGGGGTTTAGTCCCCTGCAGTTTTATCAAACCAGTTAAACTTGCTGTTTTTTCGCACCAAGGGGTGTGGATGTCTTTATGCCAACATTTAAATCACCATGTTTCCTTTTGGTGGGTCATGTACAGTTTTTCATTTAAACACCTTCAACGTATTTTGACTGAACTGCAACGCCTTTTCCCAAAATGAAAAACCCCAATTTAATCCACTCAGCAACAAAATAAAACATGAACCCTTTTTGAAAATCGTAACAATTCAATATTAAATCAAGACAGCTTTAGACAAAAGTTGGATCAAAACAGGGCCAGGCGCCCTTTTATTTCGGGGGAAACGCACAGAAATAAACTAGGGATTTGGCATCCCCTTTCAAAATCTTTTTTTTTTGGGCACAACTGTGAGCCGGGCCCCTTTCCGCAAGAGAAAAAAACCCGAAAAATGGACAACATTTATTTTAAACCCACTTCAAAGGGGCCAACTAGGGCGGGAATAGAACGAAATAAACAACTCTATTTAACTACTTTTTGGTTTTTTCTGGGTTTCGCAAGCACGGGCAAGATCAAGCTAACTGACCCTTTCCCTATTTGGTTTTTGCCGCCAAAAACAAATTAGAAAATTTTAAAGAGGACCCTTTAAATTTTCCAAACATAAATTTTCCCTTCAAAAATTAAAAGATCCCAAAATGTTTTACAATACGCAAGATCGAAAGTAATTTTGCGGGTTGGCACGGGTTTTAACATGCTCCTTTCCCGCCCTCAGATTTAAAGGAACAATAATAACTACAACAATAAATTTCCCTTTTGGGAGGCAATAACAGAAGGGGGGAAAAAAGACATAAATTCGAGCCAAAATATTACAAACAATAAAAGAACACCCAAAAAATAAGTCATCCAACCCCCCCGCGGCCCAAAGCCCAAAGGCTGTTAAAGGGGCCCGGACTCTGTTCGCGATGACCATAAATAAAAAAAACCCAGCGCTTGTTTTTTGGGTTTAACTGCCAAGATTTTTGGGTCTTTTCTTACTAAAAAAACCCGACTATGAAAAACCTAATCCCCAAAAAAATGCCCCGGCAAAAAGCCAACTACTTTCCCTTGCAGTAAAAAAAAAAAACCCGCTAAAAACACCCCCTAATATACCTGGTAAAGAGTCTTTTGCTTTCCCCGCTTTTTTTTTAATTAATAAATCGAAAGATAAATCAAGCTTTTTTTTTAAAAACCCATGTTTTTATCAGGGGGAGATGGGGGTGAGGGCCCGGGGAAAGGGCACTGACCTGGGACCCCCCGCCGCCTGAATACCATCACCCATTTGTACTTTTTTGAAAACCCCTAAGGCCGTTATAACGCTTGCAAAAGGACCCCTTGCTCCTAAACAGTGTTCGTATTCTTCGGGCTAGTTTTGTTCTTCATATAAAATTTTTTTCGAATTTCCCTCTTTTTTCTTTTTAAATTTTTAATTCGAAATTGGGTCTGGGTTATATCATCGTTTCTATTTTCCTAAACTTTTTTGCTCAAGTTTTTTAGTTTTGGGGGGTTTAATTCTTTTTTTTAATTTATCACGCCCAATTGGGGGCGCAGCCCCCACATTTTCTTTTTCTTTTTTATATGCTAAAATCAAGTTCACCTATTTTGGGCTAAATTTTTTTGTTTTTTCCCACCTGATGCTTCTCAAAGCATGATCAAGGGCTGCTTTTTCCCGCATAGGAAAAGGGAATCTTTAAAATTTTTTTTAACGCTGTTTCTTCTGAAAAACGGTTTCTTTTCTATTGCATTTTTTAAATTTCCCCGCCCTGCAAATTGTTTTAAATTTCTTTAATTTCCATTTTTTGCTTTTGGGTTATTTTGTGGGGAGTTCTTGCAGTGTTTTTTAAAATTTTTTTAACAACGAAACCCTATCAAAATTTGGGGTCTAGCAATCCCAAGGGGGTTTTTTGAAACCTCGAAGGAGTCTATTTCAATTAAAACCCAGGCAAAAAATTTTTAAATGGCCCTTTTTTTATTTTAAAAAGCCGAACAAGTTTTTTCCTCAGTTTTTTTCACAGAAAAATTTCCCAAACTTCAAATTTCAAAAAACTTTTGGGGGTCTAAAAATTTCGGATTTTTCTTGACCTAAATTTTTGGGAAAATGCTTCGCCCGAATTTTCTTTTAAAATTCAGGGCCGCATTGAGAGCTTTGGGCCCGATGCTGTGCAAAGGGATTTTTCACTAAAGTCGTCCCCCCAAGATAAAAAACCTCAAAATTCCTTCCCCCTTTCCAAAATTGCCTTTTTTTTTTAAAAAATTAACTTTTTTATTTTGCTTCAAAAAAATGCCAAAAACAACACAGGCTCAAATTCTTGCCCCCGCTTTAGAAAACTGAAAAAACCCCCTTGGCGGTAAAGGAAAAAAAGGGAATTTTAACTTTTCCCAAAATAATCCATCAAAAAAATTGATGCGGAAAAAATTCTTACTTTTAAAATTTTTTCCAAACCCTTTGGAAGGGGATGAAGTATTGGGGGCCAGGCTCGCGCGCTTACTTTCAAAAAAAGAACTCGCTTCAACAACGCCCCCAAACGGGACAGTTGTGCGAATCTGGGGCGGGAAAATCGTTAAAAAAATTTTCTAAAAAAATTTGGAGGGAAAGAAATATTTTCTTTACAAATTTAAAGACATTTTTTTTAACCTATTCTATTTATGGCTAACCGAGAATGAAAGGCCGACTTGCTTTTAAAAGGAAATAAAAAAATAAAAAGAAATTTAAAACAAAGAAAAACGCTGGAGATTTTAAAGAGGGCAAAAAGCATGAAGCAGTAAGTTATGCTTTTGGGAAAAATCGCTTTTCCATTCCCTTAAAATTTTAAAGTTTTAAAAGCGCATGCCCCAAAACTTTAAAGGGAGGATTAAAAGACAAATTGCCCATATAAAACTAATTTTTAATGAATACAAACGGGTTATTCTATCTACAGACACCGAAAACCCGGCAAAGTACAGCATTTCTGACATCACGTTAATTTGACCTTTTAACAACCCAAATTTTAGCAAGGCAGATTAAAACAAAAATCAGGCAAAAATTATTAAATTTTTACGAAAAGTGATTCACAACAACAATCCCAAAAGAAAAGGCGACGTCTATATGGAATTTTAGTTTTAGCACCCAGAAACGATAATTTAAAAGGGTTTTTTTATTCCCGTTGAAAAAATAAAAAAAGAACCTTTTCACAAGGCAAAGTGAAAATTTTAAATTAACCCCAAAAAAAACCCGAAAGTGCAATGTACAATTGGGGGTTACCCCTAACCAAATAAACCTAGCGGTTTAAACCCTTATCAAAATTTTGGGCCAAAAATAAAAAATTTTTTGGGAAGGGGGGAGGGTAAAAATCCAACAGTAGACCTTGGGGGTCAAAGATCTACCCCTTAAACAGGTAAGAATTGATTTTTAAAATTTAACAACAAAATAGGGGTTAAATGGATTGACCTAAGGTCAACAGAAGAAAAACCAGTTGCTTTGGAAGGGGGAACTGTGAGAGACGAAAAAAAAATTCAAATCGATAAAGAAAAAGACCCCCGCTAAAACGCTTACTGTACATTTTTTTTTAAATTTATATATGCCAGCGAATATTGGAGAAAAACCAGTTTACAAGTGTATATACTAAATTTTTTTTCTTTTAAAAAAAGCATGTCTGTTCGGGTTTTACCAAATTGCCTACAGCCCCGGAGATGCCAAGAAAAGAGAAAAGTAAAAACCCCAAGCAAAAAAACCCCTTAAAATTTAACAAACTTCCCAAAAATGCAACAAAACCTAGGGGGGGGAAAACCTTTAAAAATAAAAGCAAAACCAAACGAAGGTATTCGGCCCCCAAGCTTTTTACAAAATTTTTTTAATACTGGAACATCACTATAAGCCCTTTTATCGAAAGGAAACCGATGTTGGTCTCAAAAAAGGGGCATAGGCGAAACCCCCGGTTTTACCTCTAGCGGTTTGTTTTTAGCTCTGGGCCTGTTTCGTTACTGTGGGGCCCTGCTAGCAAAAAATTAAAAACAAAAACTCCAAAAGCACACAGCTAGGGTTCAACTAATAAGGGCTAAACTTGGGTTCGTTAAAACCCTGCCAAAAAAATAAAGCGCATTTTGACTCAAACAAAAACGGTTTAAAAAATTTAATGGGTTTACAGGCCGATTTTGATCCTACAAAAAAACAAAAGTTTGAATCTTCAAAAAAAGGGGGGGGGACAATTTTTTCTAAACAGCCAGACCCCGAGCAGATAAAAAAGGGGAATGCTTTAAAAAAAATAAAAGAAACATTTAAACCCCTGTTCTAAAACCCTCACATTAAACAATGCCAAAGGGGGTTTTTTACTTAGTTTTTGAGACCAAGCGCAAAAGACCGTTGGGTATTTATTCTGAATTTAAATATTTTTTTTAAAATTTTAAAAAAATATTTTTAGTTAGAAAAGAAAACCCCAAAAATGGCAAAATATATGAAGGACAAGACAATTGGGTTTTAAGGAATGCTTTAGAAGGGGCTTTTTTCAAGACGCTGAAAAATAATTTTATTTAGAAGTCATTAAACCCCAAAAAACGTACAGGCAAGTGTTGGGTTTATTTTTTTTTCTCAATTCCAGGCAAACTAACAATAGACCCCCCCGGGTTTAAAAAAATTTACTGTTTTAAAACCCACATGAAAAAATAAAAGAAGAAAAACTAGAAGTTTTGGGGGCTCGACTAAACAGCAGCCAATTTTTTCCCCCCTAATACTTTAAAACCTTTGGGCGACGAAAATGCTTACACAGTTTGACGCTGCCCCTGAAGAAGCCAAAAAAGAGGCCCGGCGGTCAGGGGGGCAAGTTTTTTAAAACAATTAAAACAACTAAGTTTTGCGGCCCCATTGTTTGGGAATCTTTTCAAATTTCCCCTGCCTCGAAGTTGGTAGCGAAAAGACATTTTAAAAAAAAGAAATTTAGACAACAAATGCTTTTTTGTGGGTGTTTTTTCCCCAAGGCTGCATTTTATCCCCCCAAAAAAAGCAAAAAAGTATCAACATCAGCCTTTCCTCCAAAGATCTTTAAATTTAGTGGGGGTCCTTTTTTTGTTTGCCCGGGGTTCCATTGATCGTTTTTAAAACAAAAAAAAACCCCTAACGTTAATGTTTTAAAAACAAGGATGAGGAAAAAAATCTACTGCCCATTAAATGTTCCCAAGAAAACCCCAAAAAATTGGGGAACCAGAAAAAATCATGTTTACTTACTACTGATTTTTCCCGCAGCAACCCCATTTTAAAAAACCAAAATTGGGGGAAAAAGAACAATGAGTAAACCCAAGCCGCATACTTCAAAGAGGGCACAAAAAAAGAATTCTGCAGAAAATGTTTAACAAAAATCCATCCGCTCAAGCCGCGAGTGAAAAAATAAAAAAATTGTAAAAGTTTTTGTAACGTAATACAGAACTAATTTCGCCCCCCCCCGGACTAAAGTTAGTTAAGAACTGGGAAAAAAAAGCAACATTCCCAACGTATTTAAAGCAACTTCGAGTCGCTTAATTTTTCCTTATGAAGGGGCCCGCGCCCCCAAAAAAAATTTGAAAAAAACTTTAATTAGTAATCAACCGATTTTTTTCCCTTTGCTTTCATCGTTGTAGGGCGGATGGGGTCCGTTCAGAGCCATTAAATTTTATAGAGGGCCCAAAACCGCAGAATACTTTTTGGAACCGCATAGAAAATGCGCAAAAGACTGTTCTAATAATCCCAAACAAACTGAAATCAGGGTGACGCCTGAAGAACCCAAAACAGTATGACGCAGCCCTCACTGTTTGGGTTTGGTTTTGGTCCTTCACAGACGCAGAGAATCCAACAAAAGACCTGAACCCCCATTAAATGGAAATTTTTGGGTGGGAGCCCCACAGTAAAAGCAATCCTTTAACTAAAGTTTTTATTTCCCAAAAACCAAAGGAACTGCCCCTCTTCTTTCATAACTTGCGAGGTTACGACTCCATCTTTTAATGAAAGCCTGGACGATGGGTTCCCGGGGGTCATGCAATTTCAAACATCAGAAAAAAACATGTGCTTTTAAACGAAAACCCTTCTTTTTATGACTCCCATGCAAAACTTTATGGGTTCCCTTTGAGTCACTGGCTTTTGTCCCTTTAAAATCCTGGGCCCCAAAAAAAGAAAATATTTTTTTACCAAAATCTTGTTAGAAAGGGGGGTTTTTCCCTTTAGTACATGAACAGGTTGGGGAAAAGGTTTTTTTAAGATACACTTTCCCCTAAAAACCGTTCTTTTTATTTTTTAAAGGGAAAGGGGGATCAGTGATCGATTTTCCAACATCCCAAGATGCGTGCAGAAGTTTTGATTGTAAAACGGGTGGGAGACTATCATGATTCAAAACCCTTTATGGGAGATTAAAAATTTTTTGGCGGACGTTTTGAAAAAAAATTTTGAAAACCTGCATGAAACATTACAAACCTGGATCCCGCGCATTAATTTTTTGCGCCCGGGTGAGCTGGGACGCTTTCTTAAAAATTTTAAATGGAGTACCGATTTATTTATTGTCAATTTACCAATGATTCAGATGATTGAAAACGGGTTGCGTGGGGTTTTAAAGGCTCGCATCATTCCCGTAAAGCAAAAAAAACAAAAACTTGGCCACTATGATCCCAGTAAAAGGGGCCAACCATCTCAGTAAATTTTGAAAGCAAACAATTTTTTGGGTTTTGGGGAAGGCGGAATCGCTTCCAAATTTCGAAAATTTAAAATGTACCCCAGGCGGCGATCCAAAAAAAAAATTTAAAAGGCTTAAAGTGGTTGACATTTTGGGGCCCGGTTTAACAGCGCGTTTTCATTCTAGAAGTTTTTACTTAAAAAAACCTCATGAACTCCATGACCCCCATAAGAACCCATCCAAAAATTTGCAGCAAAAGTCTAAAAAATGGACCCCAAAAGAGCCCCTAAACTTGTGCCTAATCTTCGTGGGAAAAAAAATTATGTCTGTCAATTTAAAAAACCCTTTTACAATTTTAAATTTTAAAACATGGGTTTTAAGTTGACAGCCGTTCATCGCATAATGCTTTTTATCAAAAACAATCCAAAGAAACCATACATCATGAAAAAAAAAACTGGGCCTCAAAACTAAATCCCAGATCTTCAGAAAAAGACTTTTTCAAATTGATGAACACACTTTTTGGGGGAAGGGGTTTGGGGAATCCCCACAAGCGCAAAGATTTAAATTGGTCAACCCAAAAAGAACGAACAATTAAGCTACTTCAAAACCTAATTATCCGGACTTCAAAGAAATTTTATGATCCCCCTTTTTTGGGATAAAGATGAAAAAAAAAAAAGTCAAATTGACAAACCCTTTTAAAATTTTTTTTGGTTTTTCCCGTTTTTTGAATTATCAAAACTTTTTTTTGTTAAGTTTCTTTAAAGACTACTTTAAGCCCCGGATCCTGAGTCCAAACTTTACACAAAATACGCCCCGTTTTGTTTTAGATATCCCCCACTGAAGCCATCTATAAAACAGGAAACCCCAAATACTAAAGGGCCCGGGGGGGTGGTACGACACATCGATTACCCTAAAGATCCCTTTTTCATTCATCCCTTAATAATAAGGGTTTTTGGGAAAAATAAGGGTGAATTTTTCTGGAAAAAGGGGTAAGGGGTTTTGTGGGGTTAAAAGGGAAAAAAAGACAGTATTTTTGAGCCAGGAAAATCATTAAGAAAGCAAAAGGGAAACCCGCCCGTGTTTTTTTCAGTCAAACATATCACATGACAGCTACAAAAGCAATTTTTTGCAATTTAAAATTTTTATCCATGTCAACGAAAAACTACGATCCCCAAAACTACAGGGGATTTAACACAACATTGTAACAAAGAAGTCATTTTGATAGAACAAACACAAAAAAGGGGGTTTGTTAATCCCGAGTTTTCATATGCAAAAGGGGACTGGGGAACCGTAAATTAATTTAAAACGGGAAATGTGCAGGCGGAATTAACTGCAGTTCTTCCCTTTTACCCAAAAAAAACCCTTTTGGGGGCGGGGTTTTTTGGGTTTTTCAGTTTTTGTAAAAATACACGGGCGGGTTCCAAATTTTTCAATTCTTTTTATTTCCCTACGGGCAACACTCCCAAAATGGGTCTTTGCCCCCGAAAGCGAGTGTCCCCTTTTGCTTCCCCCCCTTTAAAAAAAGGGACCTTTCTTTCAATCCCAAAGGGAAAATTTTTCCGGGGGAAGACTCTCCTTTAACAGCATTTATTGTTTTTTTTTTTGATTGCTTGTACTGGTTTTTGGGGCCCTTTTAAAATTTTTCATTATTCATGCGCGCAAAACCGAGGCAAAATCTTCTAACCCATTCCTTTTGTTCGAGAATTGTCAACAGCTCTCTTTTGAACTGGGAAAGGGGAAAAATCTTTCAGCTAAAATTTTTTTTAAAGTTTTCAACTAAAGCCTTTTATCTTGAAAAAACCTGGATGCCCCCTTTTTAATGGTAAACCCAAGTTTTAAAAAATAATTGGGTTTACTTTTCCTTTAAATTCTTTTCCCCTCACGCCTTTAAAACATGCAGGGAAAGTTAAGGGGGCCCCGTTTGGGATATCAGTTTAAAAGCGACAGCAACAGCAGAAACACTCTTTTGTGTTAATGGGCCCCCATCTTTGTATCTTGGGAACCCTGGCAATGACTGTTAGTGCGTCCCTTTAAAACTTTTTTTGTCTAATCGTTCAGAGGGGAAATAAAAGAAAACCATTTGATGGGGGTGTTTGGAGTTGTATTAAAAAAAGGGGGGTCCCTGTATTCGCAAGGGGGAGGTAAAAAAAATTTTTCCCAAAATTTCTTTTTTAAGAAAAAACCATTCCTTTGCTGTTTTTCACTGGGCTCCTCCGGGTTGGCTTAGCTTTTTTATTGCCCGTGATAAAACCCCTTTCCCCCAAAACCCTTTGGGGGGGAAAAATAGATTTTTTTTCATTTTTTATTCAGCCAATATTTTGCAACAAATACACCCGGGCATAAAACCCAAAAGGGAATAAACCGTTTTTTTGCATCTTTTTTTTTTCTGAAAGGGTTTATAAAAGTCCAAATGAATTTTTGGGGGGGGCAATGTCGGGGCCGGTTTCCTGTTACTAAATAAATTTTTATGGGTTTTTTTTAACATCTTTAAATATGAAAACTGCATGCCCCTGTTTTTTTTAATGTGTCATTAATAAAATCTAACTGCTCAAGTCTCTGCTTTTCATAGGCGTCTTGTGCAGCTGCTAGTTGCTCCATAGCTTTGTTATGTCTTTTTCTCTCGCCGTCATCCCGCAGTTTACTAAACGCGAAATTACTTCCGCTAAAAGCAAGCGCATTCACCACAGCACCACCTATCATCATTACGAGTGAGGCCATTTTTTATAAATGTATTTTTATTTACATATTTATACTGTCTGGAATTATTCCTTGCTTGACTAGAAAATCTTTCGTGGCAACCGAAGCTGCAATGATAGCAATCAGCTTTGCTGAATCCTCAAAGTCTAGTTTGCCAAGATCTGCCGGTTTATTTTTAACAAGCTTTTACCAAGCATTGAGTATCCTACACTTAGCCCTCCAATAACAGCAGAATGGTATACAAGGTTAGCAACAGTTTTTTTCGGTGCTCATTTTTAGAAAATAAAATAATTATAATTTAATAAAAAACATGAACAGTGATGATCTACTACAGCTACAAGGCAGCCTAAACCTTCCTGAACTTATGAATGACCAAGTTGATGATCAAGCTATTATGCCCAAAAAGGAGAGGCTGTATTCTTTGGCAGCATGTGGAAAACAAAACAGTTCCTCGGAACTGAATTCAGCATAGAACAGATTCAACAGATGCCTCCACAAGACATTATAAAGTATCATAACAGGTATGAAGCGCAGCTGGGGTCTAGAATGGTGAAAAGTGTGGGGCAAACGGTTCTTAGTTTGTACACTAAACTAGTCAGTAGATTTGCCCCCATTGATTCTGAACAAGATCTTACGTATGATTTAACGCAAGATCCAGTTTTAACAAAGTCATTAGAGTCTCTAGGATGTGATCTATACTACAGATTTGGAACATTGTTATCGCCATTAATCATGGGATTAATTACTTTTAATCATATAGATTTTGTTTCCCTTCAAAATGAACGAGCTGGAAAATCATCAGAGCCAGAATCAGGAAACATTGAATCAGTGGAGAAAGTAACCAAGCCAGAAAATCAGCAGAAAACACTGAATCAGGTGGGGCCAGTGAAAAGCATCCTCATCCTGGGCGTGTTAAAGCAGGAAAAAAATTAGCAGAGTGGAACAGACAAAAAAAATTAATGTTACAGAATATAACTCATCATGAAAACATAACACCGCCAACGCCAGAACAAGTTGATTCAATGCCCGCTATAAAAACTCCATGCGATTCAAGGCCGCCAAAGTCTTCATGGAATATTGAACTTAAAACTGTTGCCATTTTTGGCGCCATTGCTGCTGTTGGGGGCAGTTATTACGGTTATAAAATATATAACCAATGGCAACAAAAAACAAAAGCAATCAAAAAAATCTGAACCACTAAATGCAGAAAAAGACAACAGCACGCCAAAACCCCCAAATAACAAAGCATCATTTTGATCCATTTATAATGCAATAATATTTTAAGAACTTAATTTTAATTTTTTTTTTATAAAATAGATCATGGCGTATTATAAAATGATAAAGTCAATAAATAAAGACATGGAGTCTATAAAAGACATTTCCATAGACCAGAATTGTAATCAATGTGGTTGCTTAGGATGTAAGAACTTCATTAAGATCTATGCTGACCGATCTCGCACAGAAAACGCTGAGCAAGACATCCTCAACGATGACGCGTTTTTTGAGGCGTGTGTGTACTATATAGACATTTACTATTTAAGATAAAAACATAGATTGTATTTTTTGATAATTATAGATAACTTGAATAAGAACTTGGTTGTACTTAGAGGATGGCTTAGTTATGATCTTGAGGTGACTTAATCAAGAACTTATTAAGAACTTGAAGTAACTTGGGGTGACTTGGGATGACTTAAGGACAACTTGAGAATGACTTAAGTAAGAACTTGAGGATGACTTAGAAGTGACTTGGGGTAACTTCAGTTAAGAACTTGTGGGTGACTTGAGTGTGCATGCGTGGGGTGGGGGTGGGGGGACGTGCGTGCGTGGGTGGGGGTGGGGGGGACGTGCGTGCGTGGGTAGGACAAAACACAAACAAATAACAAACACAAACAAACAACAAACAAACACACAATAGACAGTCCAGGGGGGGGTGGGGGACGTGCGTGCGTGGGGTAGGACAAAACACACAAACACCAACAAACAAACAAGAAGTGAACTACTAAAGGCCACTTCTTGCTTTGTGACTAAACAGGCTGTGTCTTGCTCGCAACCTCAATCAACTAGGCCAAGTGATCACATATGATCACTTGGCCTAGTTTGCCGCTGAGCTTTGCAGGTGCTGCCGCGCTTTGCAGGTCAAGTGATCATATAATGATCACTTGGCCTAGTTTGCAGGTGCTCCGTGCTGACGTCATTAGCGGGAGGCTTTCTGTGCTTTGCAGGTCAAGTGATCACATATGATCACTTGGCCTAGTTTGCTGTGCCCCTCTTTTCTCAACCGGCTTGCAACTAGCTTTAGCAGAGTTACAGCAGTAATTGCTGTAGCCAAGCTTTTATGGCAGCTCTAATCGCCAGTAGTAGTACATCCGGCATGTATATTTAAAGCATTTATAGAAGATAGTGCTAGCCACACACTACTCCTCTCCATACTGGTAGATGTACTAAGGTCTGCCTAACCCTATCTAGTTTGTTTTGCCAGAACATTCGAAAATCGCCATTCAGTTGCATAAGGGCACACTTGAAGGCAGATGAACTGGTTAGAATTAGAAAAGTAGAAAGTATACACATCTTAATACACAGATCAGCTTGCCGCATAAACACTGAATCTGTAGTTAACAATCAATCAAGTCTAATACAAAATGAGAACATTTTTACTTGGGAGGAACAGCAAAAATGTTTCAAATATAAGTTTTTTAGCATACAATCAGCCGTGTTTACCTCCGCCTTAAGAAAAGAACGCCATGTTTTTTAAACATGGCTTTAGCTGTCCCAAGCCAGCTCCCAACAATCAACGCGTGATGGTTTGTTTTGCTTCGGCCAACTTTCAACAATGCAGCGCCATTTATTAGATAAGGAACCATCTCATCAATAGTCAAACACGTATTAAAACTGGCAACATCTGTTTCATTTCCTTGAACCAACAAACCTTTAAGATAGTCGTTCATTTCCAAAGCAGTTAGTTTCACTTTTTCGTTTTCTATAAAAACAATCTTCCCGGTTTCACAACATGCTTCGCCTAATTCTTTCAACAAATACTCTAACATGCAGTTAAAGTAAAACTTATGGCCTCAAATAGCAAACCTGTTCTTCAGTAACGTTTAACAAAACCAACCTGCACAAAACCGGTAAATATCTTCTCACTACAACGCACACACCTTCACAGCCCCAACGCCGCCAAGTAAACTGACAATACAAACCGGTCTTGCTGACGTGGCGGCCACAAAGTGGGAGTGACACGTGACAGTCTAGAACATTCGCTAACGCGCCACCTGTGTGCTTTATTTATTTTTTGGTCGCAGTTTGCAACCAGTGCGCCTAGCCTGCGCTGTGTGAACAAAGACCGCAAGCCGTAAATTAAGTGATCAGGTTTCAGCCCCGTGTCTGCCTGTCTGTGTACAAAGTTTGTAGGTAGAAATTAGTCAGAAGAAGTGTGCGGATTTTATGTCATTTAATTGAGAGAGAGAGAGAAAGAGAAAGAGGTGTGTGTGTGTGTGTGTGTGTGTGTGTGTGTGTGTGTGTGCGTGTTAGTGTGTGTGTGTGTGTGTCTTAGTGTGTGAGTTGCCTGTATGTTTGTTTGTAGGGTTTACTAGGAGAGAACTAATAAATACCAATTCCTGACTCAAAACCGCTCGAACTGGTTGAGAGCGGTTTTGAGTCAGGATTGGTATTTATTAGTTCTCTCGGGGATTACAGGCGCTTGACATATCGACAAAACTGGCAAGAGAGCCTGAATTTGCGCCAGAGTATGCTGAAAAATCAGTTTTGAAAGTATTTTGTGTTGAGGGAAACCGTTTTTTACGGCAGGTTCTTTAAGATTAGGCACCTATCTACTCTCTACCCTCTGCCATGTGATGCCCTTCCATAAAAACAAAATCATCCCATGCAACCCTTCCCCTCTCCGTCCCTCCTGCTTTTTTTTTTTTAAGCAAAAAAATATTGCAAAATGTGTACACACATTTTTTTAAAAATAGAAAATACCCGCATTTTAGTCGTGAAGTACACCAACATTAGAGTAAACAGTTGTGTGTCAACCACTTCTGGAATCCTGGAGTTTGTTACTCATGCAGTCAGCCGCGTGTTGACGTACATTCTATGGCAAGGTCTTATAAAGCAAACAAATGCAAGGCAGATGAAGACACGAGAAGCCAGAAATTGCGCGTGCGCAAATCGATTGTATAACTAATTACAGCAAGCCTCCAACTTGCAGTTTGTGAAGATTCCTGTTGGATTTGCTAACCGTGTCTTCCATTAAATCAACAACGATTCAGCCATACAGGCCCCAGACAGATTTTCCTGTGCAGGTATACGGGCAAACTGCATTGGCCGACACGTGTACGCAGGTATTAGTCTTGTGTACAAGACACCAAATCAAAGCCCTGTGTTCTCAATTCATGTACTCGATAACCTGGCTGACCACAAGGGGCCATAGCAGGATATTAATACGCACTTGGTGTAATCAAAACAACCAAACAAACAAAACTTCATTTAAGCGGTTACTATTGTAAAAAAAA
The DNA here is from genome assembly GCA_018398815.1 of Conus ventricosus. Classification (NCBI taxonomy): domain Eukaryota; kingdom Metazoa; phylum Mollusca; class Gastropoda; order Neogastropoda; family Conidae; genus Conus; species Conus ventricosus. The sequence goes on from CM031601.1 coordinate 5,521,032, forward strand.
CAAAACAAAAAACAAACAAACAAACAAAAAACAACAATAACAACAAACAAACCCTGTGTTAATGGATATAAGGAAATCTACAGGAACAAGACTATTATTCCTGGCCAAAAAGTGTGCAGAAATGAAAATCCGCACGGGTTGACAAAACAAAACACACCCACCCACCCCCCACCCCCCTTCTTCCCACAAAAAAGATGAGGTGATAAGCGACACTCCACAATGAAGACGTGCACGTGAATTCCGTGGTGGCATCTATGTCAGATGACAGTGCACAAATCAATCTGGTACAAACACACCCTGTACAGAAAGGGCAACAGTCACTCTCACCTGTCCGGGTCTGTCTTGACAGGTAACGGCAGCTGTTCAGGGAGACGGCAGGCAGGATACACGACTGCAGGCGAACGAGGGGTTGATCGGAATGACGAGTGTTGCTGCGCGTCTTGTGACAGATGTGGTCTGAATCCTACTTCATCCACGCACGTCTAATATGGGCTGGACAGCGAGGGGGGGGGGGGGGGGGGGGGGGGGAGGGGGCTGGGCGAGGGGGAGCGGAGCATTTGAGAAAGAATGCTAGAATAAGAATACTACAGCTGCTACACACACCCACACACACCGCATCCACCTCCCGCGTGCGAACACGTACGCTGCCAAATGACAAGCAGGGGCCGGTTTCATGTGGCGTTCGTAGCAGATATGAACTAGTTCGTAGCGAAAGAAAGTTCGTAGCAGTGAAAAATGCGTTTCATGACGAGACTACGTAGAGAGATTTTGTTCGTAAATAAGTTCGTAACTTTAGTGGTGCTACCCCCCCCACCACTAACTCTGTTCGTAGCTACGCTGACAGCACAGCTGCTCAGTTTTATCAGCACCCAGACTGTTTGTGTGGAG
>CM031601.1:5526919-5536644 GCA_018398815.1 Conus ventricosus
AAATGTTGTCTATTATATTTCGTCTTTTGGTAAGATTTTATTTAGATCAAACTTTGAAATTTCTAAACTCTCTGCACTCAACTCACTTAGTCTTACGCTACTAAAACAGGTTAAAAGAAACAAGGAGCATACCGATACTCCCATACAAGGCATGAAAATGCATGCACAAGTTGAATAATTGTTGAAGGAAAATCTTTAACAAAAAAGTCACTCATCTGTTTTGAGGGGGAAAAAAGCAGTAACGGGGATCTATCGAGACGGGGATCTATCGAGACGGGGGTCTGTCGAGACGGGGATCTATCGGGGTCCTGCCGCTGTTCCCCAGGTTCTTTGTTCCCCAGTCTCTATATTCCCCAGTCCCGGTGTTCCCCTCAAGAAAAAAAATCGAAATTCAGTCCCTAAGTTCCCCAGTTTTGTTGTTCCCCACCCTGTGGCGATCCCGCTGTTCCCCAACACTCACACGCACGCACGCATCAGTGCACGCACACACCATCAGGCGAATGTGGGATGTGCCCGGCGCAACCTCTCCTTGTACAGTAGGGCCCGCACTGGCGCTAACGTGCATTGAAATCTGTTTGGGGAACAGCGCTACTGGGGAACAGAGAACCTGGGGAACACCGGTACGGGAACAGCGGCACGCTTTTTCGGTCGGGGAACATCGACACTGGGGAACAGAGACACGGGGAACAGCGCTACTGGGGAACATAGAACCCGGGGAACACCGGCACGCTCCCGATCTATCGAGACCGGGGTCTATCGAGACGGGGATTCATCGAGACGGGGATCTATCGAGACGGGGATCTATCGAGTGCCCCCCCCCCTCCCCTCGTGTGAGTGGGGGGTGGGGTGGGGGCGAGAGGCGGGAACATGGGTGGGAAGGAGGTTTGAGATCGGGTTTAGTGACAGCGATCTCGACCATGGGGAAAGGGGACTTTGGGAAGAAAGATGTGGATGTGGCGGAGGGGGGGGGGGGGGGGGGGGGGGGGTGGGGGTGGCGGGAGGCGTAGTGGAGAGGGAGGGAGGGGGAGGAAGGAGGAAACCTAGAGTAGGCAGCAAAGGCAGGACGTGTATTCATGCTTGAATCGTTTGGGTTTTTTGTTTGGTGCGCGTTTGTCGTTGTTGTTGTTGCTGTGTTGTTGTTGTTGTTGTTGTTGTTGTTGTTGTGTGTGTGTGTGTGTGTGTGTGTGTGTGTGTGTGTGTGTGTGTGTGTGTGTGTGTGTGTTATGTGTGTGTGTGTGCGAGTGCATGCGTGCGTGCGTGCGTGTGTGTGTGTGTGTGTGTGTGTGTGTGTGTGTGTGTGTGTGTGTGTGTGTGTGTGTGTGTGTGTCATTTCCTATCAACCGAAGACAAGTCTTGGTGGTGTGTGCTCTGCGTTTTTTGTTCCAGTGTGTCGCAACGATGCCATGTCTCCGTCTCAAAGTTCTGGACCTGCCTTGGTATCCGTTGCATCGTTTCTTTTAGGTCGTTCGTTTTGCGTCTTGTGCAGGACGGTCTTCATCTTGTTGCCGTGGCCTGGAGGTGATGGTGGTCTGGCGCTGTTGCCTGTAGTCCCTTTCAGGACTGTTTAACGTGCTAGGGCTATTCTATCGGGATTGCGCAAGTTTCTGGTGGTCAGTTTCTGCGCCATCGTTGCTGCTTTGCCGTGGTTTGTCCCAAATCATCAGCCTTTTCTTCCCAAGTGGCTGGACTGGGTTGTGTTTCCTTGGTAACACCGTCCGTCCGGCTGATAGAAGAAGAATCGCCCTCATCCCCTCCTGTCGTCGAGATGTCGGCACCGTTTCGCATCCTCCGCTGACTACTGTACCTCATGCAAGTGGGTCTTGCGTGGTTTGTAACTAGGCCTACATAGGACCGGCTGAGACTCTGCCTGCAGTTCCAAATCCTGCTTCTCGTTTGTGACGTATTTTTTGGTTTTTCCTCGTCTCACAGATCTTGACGTCATAAACACAGCAAAATCTGCGTGTGCAAACATCCTACTTTCATTTTAAAAGAAAGCATTCATACCACACCCCTCCACCCCCTCCCCCTTCCCCAACTTACCTACCAGCTAGCACACACACACACACACACACACAAAACGCTAAGTGTGGAGCTGCAGGAAGGCTTCCCACGTTCACCTTTTCAAGAGGGGTTACCCCGCTCCCTATCCTGCCCCAGAACAAGCATTAGGCCAGTCCGGGCCCGCCAACCTTTCACACACACTTCCACACGACAACACATACAGTGGCTTATTTTAAAAGTAAAGTTTGCTGAGCTCCCTCCTGAAATGCGCCAGAGAGGGGGCCTCCGCTGCGGCTGCCGGTAGAGAATTTCAAACTGGGATGGTGCGGTGAAAGTAGCTATACTTCAGAACGTCGGTTCTTGATCTAAGGTGAATTGTTCGGCATTATATTATGTATGTAATATATATATATTTAACCCCCCTCCCCCCCCCCCATGTGTGTGTGGGGGGGGGGAGGGGGGGGGAGGGGTTCCTATCCCCTGTCCACTGCTCACCTTTTTCCCAACCATTATCGACAGTGCCAATATCCCCACAAATGACTATTATCAATATGATCACCATCCATTGGCTGTGTGTGTGTGTGTGTGTGTGTGTGTGTGTGTGTGTGTGTGTGTGTGTGTGTGTGTGTGCGTGTGTGCGTGGGTGCGTTCATGCGTACGTGCGTGCGTGCGTGCGTGCGTAAGTGTGTGTGTGTGTGTGTGTGTGTGTGTGTGTGTGTGTGTGTGTGTGTGTGTGTGTGTGTGGTGTGTGTGTGTGTGTGTGTGTGTGTGTGTGTGTGTGTGTGTGTGTGTGTGTGTGTGTGATTGTGTGTTACGAATGGTATGCAGTGCATGTTTTGCTGTCTGACTCTCACCTGAAAAGTTTGGATGCGTGCACGAGTTTTTCCTACATACCATACGAACATAGAGAGCCTGGCAACAAGTTAAGTTTCTACTTTTTGTGCTATGAGTTCTTATAGAACAGGGAGTATTTTAGAATGGGAAGGAAGAAATGCTGTCTGTGTGTCTGTCTGTCTGTGTGTCTGTGTGTCCATGGTCAAAATGTGTTCCACTCGCTCTAGACAAATCTACAGGGCCGATCTTTCCGAAAATGTGTAGGCATGTTCATTATGGGCCACGGACGATGCCCGATGTTTTAGTTTACCGCTATAGCTGTTACTAACGGTTGTAACGGCCTGTAACGGTTTTTCTTCTTTATGGAATATCTCAGAAAGTACTTGTCCAATTTATAAGCGGTTTGGATGATCTTGTGACACATCGTAGCCTCTGTCCATATGTAAGTGATGTAATGCTGAAAATGGATTAAACAACCGTTAAAAACCGTTATTCTGCCGTTATTTCTTATATATACCGGTGGATTTTAATGAAATGTGGTATATAGAAAGGTTCTCACACACAAATGGCACTTCTATATAGTGTTTCAAAATTTGACAGTTAAAAACCGTTGTCACGAGTTTGTCACGAGGCCTACGACGTTCGACCCACCTAGGGTGGCGGAATTACTTATTTGTTTATTGTCGTTGCTGTTGTCGTGTATCCGTCCCTTGATGTGGCTTGTGGTGCGGTTGCACCTTGGTGTAGTTCAGCTCAACTTCGGTTTGCTTTCTCTCTCTCTCTCTCTAATTCCACCGCCCGTGCTATTTATCCTGCAAGTTCACGGGTGGCCGGTACCTTTCTCTCGAACTTTCTGTCTATCGGCCTCTCGCCTGTCTTTTTACCTGTCGCACGTGCTTCATTTCTTTTAGTTTGAAGTATGTTTCACTCTGTGACGTAGGGTGGCATGTTCGCCCCCATTGCTGAGGGAGGTTAGCTCTTCACTCGAGCGGAAGATTTTCTCTGGGGGCGCCTGCTCAGTCTTGGTTCTTTACCGTATCATCGAGAGTACAGTCAGTACTTTCAATTCCTGCAGTCGGCCTGTAGGAGAGGGACTCACTTCTTCTGTTCCGCATCTTCCCCTCTGTCCCCTCGACTGGACAGAGGGTAGAGAGAGTCATGACCCGCCTTTTCGGGGTCACCCACGGGTAGCTGGTAAGCATCAGTTTCGTGGTTTGTTTGTTTTGGTTTGTTGTTGTTAGTCGACTTATTTCTCCTCTTTTGCGCAATTTCCTTTTGTTTCCGAAATTGTAAGAGAAATATTGTGTGAGACCTTTCTCTGGTTAATTCAATCTTTAACCTGGCCATTCTAAATTATTTCAAAATTCTTTCTCCTGTTTTATACATCTGGTGATGCGGTAGTCGGTGGGGATGGGAGAGAACCTGGTGATTCGGGGTTGGAACTTGCTTGGTCTCGCTCGTCCGCCCCTGTCACGTTCGCCGGACTCTTATCCTTCGGCCACCGTTGTTTGTGTGTGCAAGGAGAACGATGTTTATGTTCGCGAGCGTGGTACGCATGATTTGTCGTTCGGTGCGTGGTTGGGAGATTTGTGTTTGTTGAAATGTGTTTATAAAATGTGACAATTATGCCATTGAATTTTATTTGCAAAGTGGTGACAGTTATAAGCGATGGTCGCTGTTTTGGGTTTATTTCCTAAGAGGGGAAAATGTTAAAACGTGAGTGAGAGAAGGGTGAAGTTTAATTCATATTTGTTTTATAACTTGTTGGTTTAATGCAGTCTTTTACCTGCATCGTGTGAAAAGACCCTAGTGAATTATCCTGATTCGATGGGTTTTACTGTGTTATGCTCAGGTCTGCGTTGAGCTGGGATTGTGGGTGCATTTAATAGACTTCCCTCGCCCTTTCATGCGAGTGGCTTTTAAAGATTTGACAGCATGGGTCAGACTGTACTGACGGCGGGGTTCCAGTACCTTCTTCCTTCCTCCTTCCTTCTTCTTTCCCTCCTTTTCGACTCTCTCCCAGCTACGTCCTCCCCCCTCCGGGGGCTTCACCTGGAGCACGGACTGGATGTGCCACGTGCTGGTTGAGGCCACGTTCTGGCTGAGACTACGGACTGGATGGTGCCACGTGCTGGTTGAGGCCACGTTCTGGCTGAGGCAAACGGACTGGATGGTGCCACGCGCTGGTCGAGGCCCACACCCTGGTCGGGACCGCGGACTGGTAGGGGAGCCCGCCCTTTCTTGACTGGCCGGCCTGACCCCCGTCCAGGACCCCCCAGTAACAGCGCCTCGTTTTCCTTTCCCCCCCCCCCCCCCCCCCCCCCCCCCCGGGACGCGCTCTTCACTGCGGCTGTGAGTCGGGGGTGTCGGCTTTGAGCGACTCCCTGCGAGAACCGACCCGGCTCGGAGCACCTAGTGCGACAGGGTGTCCCGGGCAGGCTTGACAGGGGCGGGGGTGTGGACGCATCCATGGTGTTAGAAAGGATCGATGCTGGAAATATTTCTTTATAATTGTTTTTTGGTTATATGTGCTAGAATGCTGTAATTGTGATTGTGTACGTGTATGGGGGAAATATTTATTTATAATCGTACATGTTGTGGGTGTGGGAGTGCTTGATTGTAAATTGTGCGTGTTGTGGGTGCGTTGAAGTGCTTGATTGTGTTTGTGCATGTTGTGAATGTTGGAATGCTTATTTTGTGGTGGGGAAATTTAAATGGGGTGTTTTTATCGTAATCTTTATTGTGTGGCCCTCTTGCGGGGCGTGTGAGGTCGTCACTCCCTTCACTCCCACCTAGCCCGATCCTGTCAGGGCGACCTCCAGGGGTCGGTCGTGACAATTGGGGGGGCTCGTCCGGGATGTGAAGGGCTCTGACTGTCTCCCTGGTTTCGCGGAGTACCTGTTTGGGTTCTGTCTTTTTTGTATTCATTTAGTTAGTTTTGTCGTGTTTGTTTGTGGGTGGTTGGCTGGGGGGACTCTAGCGTAAAGGGGAGTCTTGGTGGCCTGAGGGAACACCCGGTGTGACTCGGGGGTCAAAGGTGAGACCGAGGGGAGTCGACCGCGTCCAGACCTCCTTCCCCCGGGGTTTACTCACGCAGGTACGGCCTTTAAGTTTGCCTTTCTTTTGCCCCCTCAGTCTTCCATTCCTGTTTGTATTTAGCCATTTTTTGGGTTTTTTTTCTACCGGGTTTTTGAGTAAAAGGGGTTGTATCGGACGCTATGTGTCTCTTTTTTCCCCTCTCCGGATTCCGTCTGCCAGTTGGTTTTTTTTTTCCGGCCAGCCCCACCGCACTGTTGCTCGTGCTGTGGAGCGGGGTGTTGCCAGAGTGGGGGCAGCCGGACATAGTTTTTTTTTTTTTTTTTTTTTCGGTGAGCCCCACCGCACTGTGCTCGTGCTGTAGAGCGCGGTGTTGCCAGAGTGGGAGCACCCGGAACTTGTCCGAAACACACGCACACACACACATACACACATATACACACCCCCCTAAAATATTTGTTTTTTTTTTCTAGGTGGAAATTATTTTTCCCCTGTATTTGAAACCGTAAGATATTGTTGTCATGGCGACGTTCCGGCGCTGGTGGTATGGCGACGGCGGTGCGTCGAAGAAGAAGGGTATTCAAAATGTTACTGTAGTCCCTACTATTTTGTACCAGTACTCGACTACGGTAACTTCTACTTATTCCAGTGCTGTTAGCAGGTAGTCCAGTGGGTTTCTGTTACTACCTCTTCGCTTTGGGGGGGGCTTCCTGTCGAGACCCCGACTGGCCCCTTCCGCTCGGAAGCGCCAGAGCATAGCGAAGCAACTATGGGCTTCTGTTGGGTCGCAGAGACCGAAACCTTCTCCTCTTCAGGCTTCCCCTCGTAAGGGGGCATGCCCCAGGAAGATTTTCCTTATGGGAAAGTCGAGACCCAAGGACGGGTCAGACGGGTCCTCCTCCCGTGTCAGGAGTGGTGAACCCCGCCCAGGACATCGCTTCTGTCCTTATGTTTCTGGAGCGGCAGCGTAGGGAAGAGGCTGCCCAGCGTAGGGAGAGTTGATAGGATAGAGGCTCTGCGCAGAGAGGGGGACTGACAGCAGGAGATTCTGCATAGGGGAAAAGGCTATGCTGCGTAGGGAAGAGGCTGCCGACAGGAGGCCTTCGTAAGGAAGAAGCTGCCCGACAGGAGGCTCTTCGTAGGAAAAGGTTGCTCAGCGTTTGGGAGGAGGCTGCCCTCCGTAGGGAAGGAACTAGACAGGATGGAGGCTCTGCGTAGGAGGAGATGGAACAACTTCTTTCGCGGTCTCCCACACCTGTAAGTCGGAGTTAATCACCAGGCAGGGTGATAGAGTTAGAGGCCCAAAGTTAAAGCTTCCAGAGTTCAGACCTAGTGAGGACATTGATATGTTCCTGGAACATTTTGACAAGGTGGGGTAGTTCATATCAATTGTCTGAGGAACAGAAGGCTATGCACCTTTTTTCTGGGTTATCTGGTGCTGCAAGGGAGTGTGTGCTCACTCTAAAGAAGGGCGTCTTATGCAGACATTTCAGTTGGCTCTGCGTTTAAGCGTTTCACCTTACCCCAGAGACGTACGGAGGAAGTTCCGGTCCATGAAGAAGAATAATGACGAGACCTTCGTGCAGTTTGGTGATAGGCTGCGCAAAACGCTAGGGTACTGGCGTCAGTTGGCTAAGTTGGAGCTGGAGGATCTGTCTCATTGAACAGCTCACCAACACTGTGTCCCAGAGTTGAGGATCCGGATAGGCGAGACAGCACCTCAGGAAATTTTTCGGCTGCGATTCACACCCCCTGAGGTGTTTGCTGAAGCTCGCAGGGGTTATGGGCCATCGCCCCCGATACGGAGAGGAAGCCCTCCCACAGGATTTAGTAGCAATAAGGCGCCGACAACTGCTAGTGGGGTGAACAAGGCAGGGGGTTCATCGGGATTTCAGCACCCCGACTGTGTTTTCTTTGTGGTCGTCCTGGCCACATTTAGGAAAGATTGTCCTAAAGCCACTGGTAGTCGCGGGGCTGGTCCTTTCCCTCGTCCTCGTGCCTCGGCAACGTGGGTTTTCCCTCCAGTTTTTGGTGATTCAGAGTGCCAGGTTTCTCTCTGTTGTTGGTTCCTCCTTGGTCGACACCATCAGGGATTCGGGGCATCAACGATCTTGTAGATAAGAATTTGGTTTCCCCTGAGGCCCGGCGGGGCCGCTAGTTATGATGTGTGCGGGTTGGAGGTGGTTTTACTTCCACCCGTCCTTCTGTACTTATTCCCATCTCACCCCCTACTTCTGTGGCGAAGTATGGGCCATCGCGGTGGAGCGACCTATGTATTCCCTTCTCATAGGGAATTCTGTCACCTTTGCTGACGGGACCAGTCAGTCCGTGTCTACGGATCTGCCCGTACAGGCGTTTTATGGGAGTCACCACACGCGCCAAAGCTAAGAAGCAGGGCAGGAATTGCGTCCCCTTCTTCAGCCGATCTCTAACGGGTTCTGGCAAGGGCCGATCCTGCTAGCATTATCCGTCTTCAGGCCAGGGACTTGGATGTCCAACGCCTACGACAACTTGTGGATCGTCCCGCTCAGTCGGCCCCCACACGCCAAGGTGAGCTTCAAGCTCCACAAGGGGATCCTCTTTAGGGTTTTCACTCAGGCAGATCGTGTGGGGCCAAAAAGCTTGTTGTTCCCAAAGCTTGAGAGAGTCTGTGCTCCCGGGAGGCCACGATTTCCCCATGGCAGGTCATATGGGCTCCAAGCGGACTCTCGGCGGGTAAGACAGGACTTCTTCTGGCCAGGGATGAACTCGCAGGTTAGGCAGTACTGCCGCAGTTGCGATGTCTGCCAAGGACAACGCCTAAGGGGCGCTTTAAGCGTGGTTCCCCTAGGGTCAGTGCCACTGGTTGGGGGAGGATTCAGCAGGGTTGGGGTTGACCTGGTGGGACCCATTTAAACCTCCATCCGATCGCGGTCACCGCTACACTTCGGTAGTGGTAGGAATCTGCGAGTCGATACCCAGAGGCGGGCCCCTTAGGACTAAACGATGGCCCCTACTGTTGCTGAATCTCTCAGGCAGTTTTGGGCGCGCATGGCGTGCCCCAAAAAGAAGTATGGCCGGAAGTTTGTACTGGAGAGCGATCATCATCCTCTCCAGTGCCTGGACCGGTCCGGCCCGTCAGTCGTCGACTCATGAGTTGGGCAGTGGAGCTGCCCGAGTCATGCGTTCACTTTCGCATATCAAGGGTTCCTGTAATAACGGATGCTGACTATCTTAGCCGAGCTCCCTAGTTAGCACATTGGGAAATCAGTCAGAGGGACACCTCCCTCAACCAGGGTTATATCCCCTTTTGGTCTCTGTGTTAGGTGGAGTGACAGTTTTTCACTTCAGTGATGTTAACGGTAGTGAAATCATCAGTGGTTCGGATTGTTACTTTTATGGTTTGGGAAAGGTTTGCTTAGTTGTTTGAAAATGTAGTATTATGTATTCCTCGGTGTGATTCTATCGTGGAATGTTTGTATTGGATTTTTCGTACTCTGTCGATACAGAGAGTTGGGGTCGGTCCCATTGTTGTGAATTTGCACATGCGTCAAGGTCAAAGGAGCACTGTATCTCAGAGAAACAGATGCTTTTAGAAGGGGGGTTTGTCACGAGTTTGTCACGAGGCCTACGACGTTCGAACCCCCCTAGGGTGGCGGAATTACTTATTTGTTTATTTTCGTTGCTGTTGTCGTGTATCCGTCCCTTGATGTGGCTTGTGGTGCGGTTTTCACCTTGGGTGTAGTCAGCTCAACTCGGTTTGCTTCCTCTCTCCTCTAATTCCCGCCCGTGCTATTTATCCTCAGTTCACGTGCCGGTCCTTCTCTCGAACTTTTTTCCACCCGCCGTTTTTTTATTTATCCGTGCAAGGGGGC
>CM031601.1:5537644-5554842 GCA_018398815.1 Conus ventricosus
GATCATCCTGAGGGGTGCAGTTGGAATCCCAACAGTGCCGAAGAAAACTTTGTGACAAAGAGAAAGACACACCAACAACATGCTCCATGACATCATTTGGGCAGTCATTCCCGGTAATTTCAAATGGTAAAGCGAATTACTATAGTAAATGATGCTAAAGTGTGAAAAGAATGTGTTTTTTTTTCTCTCCATTCACATTTGGACGGTCAATAGTTTGTACTGGCACTGATATGTTAGTATTTTTGTGAACAAAGGAGTTTTTTACTTTCTCGTTAAATTGTGTGTGTGTGTGTGTGTGTGTGTGTGTGTGTGTGTGTGTGTGTGTGTGTGTGTGTGTGTGTGTGTGTGTGTGGTGTGTGTGGTGTGTGTGTGCGCGCGAATATAGGAGTTTCTTACTTTCTAGTTGAAAAAAAAGAAAAAATAAATAAGCTGATAATTCCCCTGGCGACTGGTTTTGTGGAAGTGCTGTTTTGGGTAGTTTGTCTATGGTTTGTGACATTCTGGAGACGATAAATTTGAACAGAAAAAAAAAGAAAGAAAGACACCTAGAATTAGGAAGTGAAAATTGTACTGCATCCTTAGAATGTAATGAGTTCATGGTGGAAACAGCAACATCTAGGAATTTATTCTCTGAAGACCTTCCAGCCAGCTCTTCTTAGAGGTTCTTCCTACTGCTGTAGGCTTCATTGTTCACTATGGGCACAGTGGCCTATCACTTCACCAAACGTGATGGTGAGGTATCATTGTTGAGACACCACTCTGCAAACCCTTGTCTCGGCGAGAGCAGCAGTCTGATGGCACAACTGATATCACTGAGGCCTGTAGTCCCTCCCCCCCCCCCCCCCCCCCACCCCCATCCTACCACCTTTGAGGGCCAGGTAGCCATCTTTAAACCACCCCAGCACGGAGACAAAGAGGACAAGGGGGGGGAAAGTAGTGAGTGTCTGGATCCTCTCCCGGTGCGGGCCCCTTCCCCCCAGCCATTGAAACCTGAGGGGAGGAGAGGGGAAGGACGTCATGTCCTCCCTGTCTCATACCCACCCTTCCACTCCTCCTCTCCCTGGGGCCCTCACTTTTGGCTTGGGCAGGGTGTCGCTGTCACTGTGTGCAGCAATCACACCATCTTTTCTGCCTCCTAAGGCGATTGATGATGTGTTTGGGGCGTTGAGAGTGGAGGGTTGGGGGGGGGGGGGGGGGGGTTTTGGGTGTGTGGAGGGGGGAGGGGGAGGAGGGAAAAAGAAGCAAAGGGGAGAGTAGAGGTGGTGAGGGGGGGGGGGGGGGTTGGTAGAGAAGAGCGACAACGTGTTTCAGAGTGCCACCTTTTCTGAAGATGGCATGTTGTGGAGTGGTTGGATGGTGGGGGGGGGGGGGGGGGGGGGGGAAATTGGGTTGGTGTGTATAGGGGGGGAAAAAAAGAGGGATGGGGAAGGGTGGGGGGGAGGGGGATGGGGGGGGGGGGGGGGGTGAGTGGCCAATGAACCGGCGGGGGATTATGACAAAAAGGGAAAACCCAGCCTCGTTTCAGGAACGGGTTGATAGGACTGGGGTAAGAGCTGAGACTGGGAAACGCTGGTAGGGTTGGCAGGTTTCTGCAATGGGTGAGTTCACCGGAACCAGCGATAGCTTAAATAAATGTTAGCGAACCGCCAGAGAACGTGGACAAACGGTCACAAGACAAACACAAAAGCGTTTGGACCTCTTAGGTCTTCTACAGGTGAGACATAAACGAATAAAACAACGAAAATTCACTTAGCGATTGAAGCGATCAAAGCTTAGTGAATTTTCGTTGTTTTATTCGTTTATGTCTCACCTGAAGAAGACCCAAGAGGTCGAAACGCGTTTTTGGGTTTTTTCTTGTGACTCGTTTGTCCACGTTCTCTGGGCGGTTCGCTAACATTTATTTAAGATTTGTTTAGATTTCCGCCTGCATCGTCTCGCTTTGCAACAGCCGATAGCTGTTTTGGTTTCATCTGGATGCTTCCCTCCATGTTCACGTTCTGCGCATGTCCAGTGCAAGTGGTTACTACTCTCAGGTCCAACCGCCGCGGCGCTGATCTATGTAAGGGAGAGGTCATTCAAACATATGCAAGACACACACAGACACAGAAACAGACACAGACAGCACATGCCCGCACGCGCGATCATATACAAACACAAAAAGTATGTGTGCGATCCCAATTCGATCCTGAATCGCTGGTGACCACAAACTTGCTTAAGACCACACGCGCGCGCGCCGCGCGCGCCACGCCGACCGCCGCCGCACGCACACCCCCCCCGAGAGGGAGAGAGGGGAGAGAGAGAGAAGAGAGAGGCGAGAGTGAGAAGAGGAGAGGGAGGAGAGAGAGGAGGAGGGAGAGGAGAGTTTAGAAATTTCCAACAATTCCGAATCCCTTTTGTAAATCGATTCGAGAAAGTTGAAGTGAAATCAACACTATTACGAACAGTTCATTCTGGTGAACAAATGATTCCGAATGAAAATCGCTGTGCCAAAAATGAGAGAAGAAATAGAGAAAGCTCAGCTTACTAGCCTGGGAAGTATGCAGCGAGCCAGCAGCATTGGGAATTGGCTTCCAAGCCACCTTGGCATAATTGTTTTAATAGGGAGGAGGGAGTTAGAGCTGATGGAAAGGGGGGTGAAGGCTCATCAGCCCACGATACTCTGGGCACAAACTTTGATTCCTGGTAAGAAGAGGATACAGCCTGAAGGCGATGGTGAGGCAAACTAAAAGAGCTCCAGCGGATTGGCCGAGGGAGGAAACTATTTTCAATTACATACAACGCTGTATGCGTGCATGAGTCGCGAAATCCACAACACAGGAGGGAGAGACACTTGACACGTTTTATTTATTTTATTGTCATTACCAAAACAGGTCTTTTGACAAGGGGGGAGAGGTAACAGAACAAAAACATTTTCCCCCTTTCCTTTCCTGAAAAAAAAAATATGCACATTCATTCCCAGTGTTTGCCCAAATCAAAGGTTTAAAAACAAATAAATTTATAACATTTCCTTATGTCCTCACGCACAGGAGTAATGCAGTTAGAAAAAAAACACTTAAGACTGACTCGACCATCCACTCGATCAAATGATGACAATGTGTCTTACTGATCTCTTCCACTTGCAATGAATGATAATATTCATTCAGATATCTCTTATAATGCATTATCTTAAAAATTCCACTATCCTTCATCTGTCTAATTTTCAATGCTTCTGCGATGAATTTCGCAACTGATTTAATTACAAGTTCATCATCTGATGATAACACGACAGCAACATTTTGTCTTTTCGCTATATCTAACTGGAAAAGTGAACAATTCGTCCGCACTTCATTATAAGCAGTACAGTGGAACAGAGAGTGTTCTTCGTCATCAATAATGTGTCTACATGCAGGACAAGGAGATTCTGTGGATGTTTCACAGAGAGAGAGAGAGAGAGAGAGAGAGAGAGAGAGAGAGAGGAGAGGAGAGAGAGAGGAGAGAGAGAGAGAGAGAACACACACACACACACACACACACACACACACACACACACACACACACACACACACTTTTCCTCCTTCACCCTATTAAGTTGTCTCTTACCTCTCTCAAGCGTTTTGTGAACAGAAATCCCTCAGTACTTAGGTCCTCCTTGGAAACGTTTTTTTTTTGGTTACACAGGCATATGCATGCACGCATGAACCGAGCACCTCTGAGCTGATCATTTTCTGATAAACCATTATTGAACTCACTGATGAGATAACTGTTTTCTTCTGTTAGTGCATTGTGTCGTGTTATGTATAACTGAGTTGCGTTTAAATGTGACGTGATTTTTTTTTTTTAAAGTACAACGTGTTTGTTACAGAACCGGGGCAGAACATCAATCATTGTCGGACTAGCAATTTTACGGCGATTTTCTTTCCCGTTTTGTATCTTGATTACCAACAATAACCTCTTCTTTACCTTCAGGGCTGGTTAAACAGTAGTTCAATTTTTGTTTGTTTGTTTATTTTATGCAGATTTTCTTGTTCTTCAGTTCCACACAAGTCTTCATCTAGACAGTGCTGTGGCTGTCTTTGCTGTCCTTGAGGGGGGGGGGGGGGGTCTTTTTTTTAACATTTTTAAATTGTTTCTTTTTTTAACATAGAGACAGACAATACACAAGCATTCACGAATCAGTAATTTGACAGGATACATTATATGCAAATACAGACGGTGTTGATCCGTGACAGTAATTCTAAGAAAATGAGGATCAGCAGGTTATTCAAAAAGGGGTAGATACATTGCCCATTGAGCCAGACAGTTTTTCCGAGACATATCAATACGACAGACATATTTTTCAATTTCATATCTTCTTTTCAGATATGAAATATACTGAATGAATTGAGGTTGTTTACCTTCACATTTGCATTTGTAGACAAAATATTTAGCTAACAGCAAAATTAGGTCGAAAACCTTGTCAGCTCTGTAATGGTTATCGCAGTTAAATAAAACTATGTTTTCTGTCAGCGATATGTTTGAGTTGTTACATTTTTCATTTATCGAATTTTGAAATTTGAAGTGTCCTCCAGAAATGTTTTGTCCCTTCACAGGTCCAGAAGATGTGTCTTATTGTTTCTTTCTCCTTATGACAGAACGAACATTTGTCTGAATTGGTTATATTCATTTTCTGAAGAATTACATTTGTTCCCAAAATTCTATGAATTACTCTGATTTGGAACCATTTCAGTTTAATATCTTTTATTTTCCCAATTTTCTTAAATGCTTTGAGCCAACAGACCTCAGTTCCTAACCTTTCTTCCCACTTACTACAACACTTAGGCTCATTTGCGTCTTCCATTAAGATGTCATAATAATACCTTGCTCCTATAGGAGCTGTTTTGATTCTATTCAGTAATTGGTTAGAAAAATTCGAGGCCCTGTGCGTCAAATTCTGTCCTATCTCTCTTGCGTATTTTCTCACAAGCACATATGATTCCATGGTAAGTAACAAAATTACTGAACACGCCATACTTTTCTGTGAAAGACTGGAATATGAAGAAGTTGCCATTGTCATCCAAAAGATTTCCTGCAAAAAGTACATTATTTCTGATCCAGTTTTTATAATAAACTGGGTTTTTTTCTCAACTTTAATATGATTGTTACAAAAAACCGGTTCAGAACAAAAATCTTCTACAGTTTTGACATACATGTTTTACCTCTCAAAATTCTTTGTATGCTTTAAAAAATCTTTCCAGAATGTATTTACACAGCCGTGGTTCGGCAAATCGGATCCTATGTTTTCCATTATGTCAATATTCGGATACTGAAGTCTGAGAAGTTCTTTCATTTATGGTTACTGGATTGTATTTTACGAATCCACGTTAGTTTCAATGCGTTCAGATATTTTTTTATTGTTGGGTATACCCATACCCCCCCCCCCCCCCCCCCCCCCCCCCCCCGAGTTGATGTTTTTAACGGACGTTTTCCTATTTATTCTATCTTTGGTTTTATTCCATACAAGTTTAAACACTAATTTTTGAATTTCCTCACATAGACGGTCTGGTGGATTTGGCAACTGTCACGGCAGTCTTGTTCTTTTTTTTCTTCTTCTTCACTTTGCATTAAGGACGGGACAGTTTAATTTGGACAGTATGCCTGTGAAGCCTTGGCCAACTACGACAAACTCACATGCCTAGTTTTGTTCATTTGGGCCTGTGTTCGTGTTTGTTACATGCCCTTTGTGCTAGGTTTGTACTTTGCTATCTGTAATGTGTTTGTTGATTGATTATTGTATGTGAACAGTGGTCTGTTAACTTGTGTTAGCTTGCTAGGTATAGAGGAGTCAGTTGGTGTTCAGTTCCCCTCTCTGCTACAGTCGGGTTGCAGTTAGGGTGGTTAAAGCCAGTCTCTGGTTAATGATTTTACCTGTTGTTGGACTTTGTGTCCTAGAGGTGAAATAGTTTTCTATGTGTCTATGTTAGTGTTGCAACCATCTATACCTCTCAGTCGGCAGGGGGTAGGTTGCATCTCTGTTCATCTGTGTGGTTGGTATGTAGTCCCGTCTCTGCTACAGTCGGTTTGCAGTTAGGGTGGTCAAAGACAGTCTCTGGTTAATGATTTTTACCTGTAATTGGACTTTGTGTCCAAGAGGTGAAATAGTTTTCTGTGTGTCTATGTTAGTATTGTAACCTTCTATATCTCTCAGTCGGTAGGGGTAGGTTGCATTTCTGTTCTTATGTGTGGTGCTTCCAGTCATCAGTGTACAGCACCATGTGTCCTATGTATCCTTGTTTAGTCCAAGGCATGCACACCTATTATTGACTAGTCTGGTTAGGTTGATGTGATTGTATATAATAAGTAAATAGCTATAAGGCATGGATATTTATGGAATAATGCTTGTTGTTTGTGTGCAACAGCTCAAACCCATATTGAGGTGATTTTGCATGTAAACAAATTTTTGGAAATTCTTCCTCCGATCTTACAAGAAAAAGCGTAATAAAGTTTGTATAGATATGACGTAACCAATGATGTAAAAGTGGTTTACGTCATTTCGTTTTTTGTGGTAATTGGGACGTGGGTGGTTCAAGGAAGAAGAGACGCGGACGGGCCGTGTGTGGAGCGTAAGAATTATCATCAGACATGAGAATGATGCTGGTTGTTCGGCTTCTGGGTTTTGTGACTGTATGGCTTAGTCAAGGAGTCGCAGATGCTTTAGGTTTCGGGCGACTCTTCTAGGCTGACGGTCCGGTCACGACGTGCGGAGTGAGCGTAGCTGTTGGGCGTTATCGGCTGCAGTTTTCCTGCAAGACTCGGTGGTCAAGTGCTGACTCGTTGCCCCTGAATCGACCTCCAGGGAGCTGGGTGGCGAGTCAGTCCGCCGCTACACTACACACATCCTCTGTCATCTCATCAGCTTACCAGCGTCAGCCGTCTTTTCGCCGTCACTCGTCTTCAGCAAGTATGGCTGGTGGGGGTTCTCTGCAGCAGCCTTCTGCTAGTCCTCAATTTGGCTACAAGCCTCCTGCTCCATCAGCTTCCAAATTTTGTTCATTTCCAGTCGTCGGCATCGTTTGGTTACATCGTCTATTCGTTCAGTTCAATGTAGTTACAGTGTAATTGCAGACATCCGTCTACGTTAATTCATTGATTGTTTCAAGTCAAGCTTGGGACCAGCAACGTGATTAGGTGGTGCCGTATGATACACGTGTCATGTTTGTGGCAGTTGATGTGACTACGGTGTTTTTTTTTACTCTTCATGAGGGCTGAGTTACATCGTCTATTTTGTTCAGTTCAATGTAGTTGCAGTGTAATTGCGATCATCCGTCTACGTTCATTCATCGATGTGTTTCAAGTCAAGTTTGGGACCAGCAACGTGCTTAGGCGGTGTCGTATGATACAAGTGTCATCTTTGTGGCATTTGGTGTGACTATGGTGTTTTCCTCTTCACGAGTGCCGAATTGGTTGTAAAGAAGTAGTCTGGAGACTTCAAGATTTTTTTTCTATTTGTCGTTGACTACATTCCACCTACGTTCCTGTGTGTTCTTCGTTTTGGAACGTTATTCTTCAATACCTTCTGTGGATCGTTCCTTTGTGTTCTTCGTTTTGGAACGTTATTCTTCAATACCTTCTGCGGATCGTTCCTTTGTGTTCTTCGCTTTGGAACGTTATTCTTCAATACCTTCTGTCGATCGTTCTTTTGTGCGCACTTGAAGTTTTAAATAATTTTATGTCGTGTAATACTATGTTGTTTCCTTGGTGCTGCCTCGGGCAGCGCTACGCGGGTTTATTTTGTAATTGTTGTGTATGATGCGTCATGATGTTTTGTTTGGGACATGAATGTGTGAATGAAAGAAAATAAAATTCGTGTGAAAGATATCTGTTCAAAGAATTCTCATTTAGTTAGTAAAAGGGGGCGCTAGAACTGATAGTTCTATTTCTCTGTCTTTCCACTCCAGTTCAAGTCTTAGCGAGCTTGACAGCAACAATATCCATAAATGAACAATTTTGATAGCACAAGCGACTTAAGAACTGCAACTCTACCAAGTGGTGTAATTTGTCTTTTTTAGCCAAGTTCTGTATAATGATTTTATTTCAGAGAACTTTTCCTCGAAATTCACAACTTCACATTCTTTTAAATCATTCGTGAACCAGACCCCTAAAATCTTAAAACGGTTTGGATTCCATTCCATCTTCAGGTGTGGTAGAAATTTCAGTGCTGAGTTCCGCATACTTCCAAGCCATACTGCTATCGTCTTTTCTGTATTTAATACAAGCCCAGATACTCTTCCAAATTTTTCAATGGTTCTGATTGATTCTTCAAGATTGATTCTTCAAACTATTTTCTGTCTCCCTCTTAAGTAAGTTCAGTGTCGTCTGCGTATTGTGATATTTTATGTTCAGTATTTCCAATTTTGATGCCTTGGATATTTTGGTTTTCTTTTATCATGAGTGCTAACACTTCAACGCACATATCAAACAAGTATGGTGATATCGGGTCGCCCTGTCTGCAACCTCTCTCAATGGCAAATCAGCTAGATAGCTTGCCATTGACAAAAACTGTTGATTTAATGTTTTTATAAAAAGTTTTAATCCATCGACAGAAGTCACGGCCTACACCAAATGCTGTTAAGACCTTAAACAGGAATTGTAAGTCAACACTATCAAATGCTTTTTCAAAGTCCAAGCATAGTAATAGCCCAGGATTTCTAGTTTTAACAAGGTAATCCATGAGATCGTAGACAAGTCGAATGTTATCTCCTAAGTATCGATTTGGTATAAAGCCACTCTGATCTTCACTTATGATTGAACTTAAAACATATTTTAATCTGTTAGAAATGAATGCAGATCCAATTGTATACATTACATTCAAAAGCGATATTGGTCACCACTTTTTTTATTTGGTCTTTGGGTTTATCACCTTTCGGAATGCATATAATGGCCCCCTCCTTCTGAGTAGTGGATAATTCCATTTTGTCAAACCCTTCGTTTAAAGATCTTACGACGTATGACCCTAACTGTAACCAAAAAAAAACTCAAAGAACTCAGCTGTGAAACCGTCACTTCCAGGGCTTTTATTGTTGTCCATATCTTTTAACACATATCCAGCCTCTTCTAAAGTTATTTTCCTCTCCAGAGTATTTTTGTCCTCTTCCGTTAATTGTGGCAGTTGGCCAGTAAGGCTTGAGATTTCACACTGTTCTACAACTCTTTCCGAATATAAATTTTTGTAAAATGAATTCACTGCCTCAGCAATGTCATTGTCATTTGTTAACGTTGTACCGTCTCTTAATGTAAGTTTTGTTATATGTTTACTTACATAGTTCCTTTTTTCAAGGCCGCAAAAGTATTTTGTTATTTTTTCCCCTTCGGCAACCCATATTGCCCTTGAACGCAACAAGACACCGATCCATTCTTTTATATCTTAAACTGACCAGTTCTTGTTTGCAATTTTCAAGAGCTGCTTTTTCTTCATCACTATGTAAATCCTTTCTTTCAATTTGTTCTATATTTTTTTTCAAATTCTTTTTCACTTTTGAAAGCTTCACGTTTCTTCATCGTTGCGTAGGCAATAGTTTTCCCTCTAATCTTCATCAGCAGCGTATCCAGGAACAGCTGATCTGAGATAACAAACTGCAGATCAAACTTTGCTATATTTTCTATGGAATCACAATAAGGTAGGGCTGCGTACTCTTCAGTTACCTCTTTGATTACATTATTTATTTCTTCTACATATTTCATGTCTTTTAATAGGGAACTATTGAATTTCCACAGTAGACTTCTCCTCTCTTGTTGGCCACATTGCAGAGTTAATAATGTCAAGGAGTGATCGGATCGGTAGCCAGGTAGTATATCTGCTTCAGTAACATAACTACTTAATATATCCGAAATCAGAAAATAGTCTAGTCTACTCTGCTGGAATGGTGTGTTCCTTCTCTATGTGTATCTCCTAAGCTCGGGATTCAGTTCCCGCCAAACATCTACGAGGTCCAGATCATCCATCATATCATCTATTTGTTCTTACGCCTTTGGATTATTATTGTGTTTGTAGTTACAACAGTCAAGAGTATAATTTCGGACAAAGTTCCAGTCTCCCGCAATGATTACTTTTTCAACCCCTATATCTCGAATCTGTTGTTCTATTGTAAAACTCTGGATCGTCATAATTAGGTCCATACAAATTCACAATTAATAATTCCATGTCCATTGCTTTTATCGAGGCAAACATATCGTTGCCAAGTCGGTCTTTATAAATCTTGTTCAAGTGGAAATCAAAGTTATTATTAAACAACATGGCAACCCCGCGGGAGTTAGAATTAACGGGGGATGAGTGATCGCTCACGGCGAGGTCGGACGGACAATACCACGTCTCTGTGCTAATCGCCTGATTACAATGTTAATGAGGCTTTTTAAGATCTTCATGCCCGCGTAGAAGCATTCCTGGACATGTAACTATTCGAATGGTATGTTTCATGCTGGAATCGGCAGCGGCAGTGCAATGAGAAGATCAAATTAGGGGAAAAAACAACAACAACAAAAACAGGCGCATGAAATAAGTTTTCTCTGCTGTATTGAGAATCGACGTAGACTGGTCTGTCCTCGCGCACCGTCGCCACTGAGATAGTCTGACAGTGGCGTAACCTAATAAGTGGTGACAACGAAACACCGGGTAGACAGAAGAGGAACTTTTGTTCTACTTCAGACAGTGACACAAGTGTGTGCGAAGATAGATGTGCTAAACTTGAAAGGAAGCGTTTAAACCTGGAACCTACCGCCGACGATATGAATTTTCATGGAGCCCTCGATAAAGCCCTCGAGAAATTAGATCATCGTTTCGACAATCTAGCAACAACAACAACAACAACAAAAGATATAGAAAAAAATATGAAAAACGAGGTGAAAATTTTGACCGACAATTTCATGGAAAAGGTGGGAGAACTGGAAGGAAGGATACTACAGGCAGAAAGTAAGCTGGAAAGGGCACAGGCGGAAATCGTGGCAGAAAGAAGAAAAAGTGACAGCCTGGCGAATGCGGTACGACAGCAGGAGAGGCGGATCAAGGAGAACGAAAGCAATCTGAACGGCCTGCAGCAGTACAGCAGACGCTGGAACCTACGTGTGTACCGGGTGCCGGAGGCGGACGGGGAGACGGCCGACGACTGTGTGCGGAAGGTGTGCCGGGTCTTCACGGACGGAGTTGGCATCGCCTTCACCGCTTCTGACATCGAGGTGGCCCACAGGTCGAGGAAACGAGGCAGTGCTAAAGCCAGGCCAATACTGGTGAGGTTTTATTTTGACAGAAAGAAACGGGACTCTATAATAACTAACAGAAGAGAACTGAAAAATAAAGGACCTGTCATTGATGAGGACCTAACTTGCGCCAGCTACCAACTCTCCACAAATGCACCTAAACACTCAGCAACGATGTCTGCGTGGAGTTCTAATGGAAGAGTGATGGCCAAGCTGTTAAATGGACAGATCCTGACATTAAACATTCACATGGACCTCGATGTCGCTTTCCGCAGGGCAATGACTTCCAATGTGATCAGTGACCAAGAGGACACCTGAAGTGACAGTGTGGCTGTGTGTATCATGATCATCAGCGGTTTTCATATTCCCTGCACACTTCATGTCAAAGACATTGTTGTGGGTATTTGTCATGTTGGTTTCTCTTTTCATGCAACTTGAAATAGGTAAAACAACTGTTAATTTAGTTTGATTCTGGTTTGTTAACAGGTAAAACAACTGTTAATTTAGTTTGATTCTGGTTTGTTAACAGGTAAAACAACTGTTAATTTAGTTTGATTCTGGTTTGTTTACTCTTGTACATTTCGTGTCAGTGTAGCTGCCATATATTTGGAGTAATCTATTTCTTTCTCACCTTACTTTAAAACATTGAATCTAGAAGAGATTTCCTCCTTCTGTCTCTCTCTCTCTCTTTCTCTCTCTCTCTCTCTCGCCAAACTTTTTGGTGTCAATTCTCACCTGATTTACCTTGATGGGGGGTTGGGGGGGGGGGGGGGCATTCTTTTGATTGTAGAGTGGGGGTTGCTGTGTATGTGTGTGTGTGTGTCAGTTGGGGTGTGGGGATGGAGGAAGTTGTGTACATATGTGGAGATAGGCATGGGGTGCGGCCTTGAAAGGGAGTTAATTACTCGCAATTATAAAATATAGCTTTTCTGCTTTTGCTATGCATTGATGTTTACAAGTGATGGGAAAAGCCACCACAGGCACATGATAAACCATACTTCTGTGTGTACTGATCTCTGCATACTGTGGCCAAGGAATTGTGTGGGACATGTTGCTACAAAATGGACTAAATGTATACATGTGTCTCTCTACATTCATGTACAAAAAGGTTTTATGGTCATGAGTCTCTGGTGTTTAAAACTGGAATGATATAACTGTACGCTTGATTATGATGTCATGATTTTTATATGGTGCAAGTTGTGCGTACATGATATTGGGCAACAGTTTTCACTGCCAATGTTGACAAGACAGTTACCCTGTCTTGCCTGTACTATTCCCAGTCCCCACCTCCCCCTTCTGGTATTCGGTCCCTCCCCCCTCCCCTCGCTTAGGGGCCCTCATATTTCATTCCTTTTCTGCTATAGATGTACACAGAAGTGGGAGTGTGTGTGTGTGTGTGTGTGTGTGTGTGTGTGTGTGTGTGTGTGTTGTCTGTTTGCGAGTAGAGAGGGCAACACACTTCTCTGAACCTGTGTCTCGCTCAGATCAGTTAGCGCGATGTGTGTGATTTTTCATTGACTTATTTTGGCTGTAAATACTTGTCTTCTTGTTTCATTACTTCTCTTTACTCCTGGTGGATAGCTAAGTGATTTTCTCTGTAAATAGGGGGAAAATTCTTAGATATGTTGCTTTTTTTTCTTCGTTTTTCCTCTGCTATGGCCAAATGTTTACCATAATATTCAATGCCTTTTTGTGCTCCCATAAAAAAGAATAGAATTCTGATGTTATTTGTGTCACTTAGCCAGTGAACCAAGAGTTTTAGGAATTGTTCCTAGTGCGACTTACCTGTTGCTGTTGCTTTAGATTTTTAATGTTATTTTTTCGGTGACATCCCATTTGGTCTACTCCCATTTCGTCTACTCCCATTTCGTCTACTACTCCCATTTCGTCTATTTCCATACTGACCATACTGCAAGGCTCCCCCCTGGCGTAACCAGTGTCCCAGTCTACTCCAAAGCAGAATCGATGGTCTTTAGATTAGAGTAGGGCGAAGCCCGAGAGAGGACGAAGGACGAATGAACGAAGGCCGTTAGGCCAAGTCGTGCTCACACATTTCTGAGTAGGCGAAATGGGAGTAGACCAAATGGGAAGTAACCATTTTTTCATGCGTGTGTGTGTGTGTGTGTGTGTGTGTGCAAAAATACGACTAGCAACATGAAAACTTGTAATATGTGCAGATGCATCATTTTGCGTTTGTGTACGTGTACGTGTACCAACTTGCACATTGTGGCTGACACATTGCGTGTGTACCAGATTGTGAAAGAGTTGTCTAGGTCCAAATTGCGCATATATGCACGTCTTACACTCATACACATTGCTGATGTATGTAACTGAAATATGCCTGTGTACATGAAAGTGCATTTACACTGATATCTGTATGCACGTTCGGTCTAATGTCATGATCTATGATATTGTGCACGGGAAAGACTTATTTGACTTTTCAGGACGACAAGAGGATTATCCTCTTCCGCCCTCTGCCTTCTCTCCGCCTCCCCTCCCCCCCCCCCCCCCCTTCCCTGCTTTCCGTGTCGCCTCCTCTCCGTCCCCCCTTTTTTCCTCCTCTCCACTGTCGGGGCATTCGTGCGTGATTTAACGCACGTGCGCGCGTGAGTACGTGTGTGTGTGTGTGTGCGTGTGTGTGTGTGTGTGTGAATGGCGAGGGAAGAAGATCACATCGCATAATTATCATTGTGCTTTATATAATTAACACCTGTGGTTGGCGTCTTCTGCCGCCGAATTCGGCCATCTGTTTGTTTTGTTTTGTTTTATTTTTCCTTGTTCGATTTGATCATCCTCCATCTATAGATGGTAGCTATGTAGCGTCTTGAAAACGTAAAGAGTGATGCCAATGATGATTTTTTTTTCTTCGCACTGCTCATGCCAGTGATCACCATCCAATAACATTCAATGTTTATACATGATTTATTCATGTTTCAATGTCTATGTGTAGAATCGTGTGCGTGTGGTATGTGTCATTGTGCCAGTGAATTGACAGGTTCTATTGATTTCTCATTATGCAATGTTGATTTGTGCTTTAGCGATGATGTGCATAGTGTATGTGACATGGATTCCGCTTTCCAGTTTTGTTCTTTTTTTTTGCCATATGTGCTTTATGAGAAAACATTTCGCTTTTGATGTAATTTGTGGAAACATATGAATATCCCTATTAAGTATACATCTGTCTACCGTAATGACTTGTAGGGAAATCAAAATTGAGTCTATGAACTGCCAGGGTCTCGCAAATGCTCAGAAACGTCGAGACGTGTTTAATTATTTAAGACAAAAAATTTTTATTCAATATACCTGCTACAAGACACTGACTGTAGTCCTAAACTAGAAGCCTACATTAAAGCTGAATGGGGCTATAAATGTTATTTTGCCTAACAGTAGTTCAAATTATTCAATAAAAGATCACGGACATTTATGTTTTTTTCTCATGTCAGGGTTGTGATGTGAGTGTATTGTTTTCTGCATTCTTTTCATGAATTTGTTCGTGACATCTTCAGAAAACGTATCAGTCGAAACTTCGCTTGGTTGGGTTTTTTTTTTTGTATTGTGTTTCAATTAAGCGTTATGCTTTTACATCCTGTCTTGCATGTCTATTTGTATTTTGGCAGTTATCCGTCGATAAAATATTCACCCACAGATGTTACCTGTACATCAGGAGCATCATTTTAAAGGCGCAGCTCTTCTCGAAAGGGATGAGAGTTCAGCATGTGGAGGGGAGTGGGTGGGTGGGTGGGTGGGGTGGAGTGGATGGACAGGTGTGGTATTGGACCCATTGAATGACCCTAATGATGATGATCACAGCTATGACTTCAGCCCTAGGGCGATAACAAACAACATGTTAGCCGCCTCTCCCTGTCGTGTGCTAAGTCAATCATTTATCAGAAGGGGCTTATGGCCTTCGTCACCACAGCACAGGCAAACACCCAGTCTCCTCCTACAACGAGGAGGGAGAGATAGCGGGAGGTGGTGCGGAGATGGTCAGGGGGGAAGGGGGGGGGGGGGGAACTCCGACATACTATCTTAGCTACGTCACAAAAACACCCGCTCTCCTCTTCCCCCCCCCCCCCCCCCCACCCTTTTTTTCTCTCTCCTCCCATTTCCCTCCATTTGTGACGTGGCGTGCAACAATCTGACATGTGACATCAGTCCAGAGGAGTTCATGAGATGAGGCATCATCAAGGTGCAGCCAGTGCTGCTGTCTGAAGAAGGTAGTGATCAGTGATCGTTCAACAGTAAGGGAGACAGCATATAAGAGAGGAAAGGTAAAAGTTAGGAGAATTAACAACTATGAAGTGGAAATGTTGGAGTGCGGTTTGTTTGTTTTTACCATATGTGTGAGATGTTAAACAATTTTACGGTGGGATAAGGTCAAGGGTATGCTAACAATTCCTTGGTCAGTTCATTATTTAACTGGCGAAGGCTTTACGACAGAGAAGGGGGGGGGGGGGGGGGGGTGATAAATGAAAAAATCGAAGAGTTGCGTCCAAAGTATACATTTTTCAGAGATAGCATACGGGAATCATTATAATCCATCTCGAAGACGCTGATATTCATATCCTCTGCAGAATCGGACTCGTCGAGGAGATGCAAGTGATTGTACAGAGACTTCTTCAGCACAAAATGGAGATGTACCACGGTCTATAATTCTGTGGTATTCTATCATCCACGGGTTAAAAAAAAAATCCAACAGCACTCCAAAGCAGCCAGCGAACGGTAGAAAGTAAAAGGAAAAGAAAGTGAGGTAAGAAATAAGTTGCTGAAAAACTAAAATCATTATGTAGAGAGTACAAAATGTAGGAGAAGATATTTAAGCCTATGCTTAAGCCAATTAAGGATGCAAGAGAGGTGAAAAGGTGTCAACAGTCAGAGTGGTCAGCTCTACTGTTTAATAACCCAAGCATGATCAGTCACGTATGGGCTGACAGCTGATAGGGATTGTACAGAACAGCGTGTACTTGGATATCCTAAGAGATGCAGTCTCCCTCTGATTGGCCAGCCAATGATATCTTGCACAATTTTGTAGTCTGGGAAACAAGTGCAGTCTGACAATTCCTCCGTCATTACATTAATGGCTAGGCAAAGAATAACCCACAAAGCCAAGACTTTAACAACACTCCATGACGTTAGCCAATACCCATACAACACTGCATGACATTGGCCAATACCCATACAACACTGCATGACATTAGCCGATACCCATACAACACTGCATGACATTGGCCGACACCCATACAACACTGCATGACATTGGCCGACACCCATACAACACTGCATGACATTAGCCGATACCCATACAACACTGTATGACATTGGCCGATACTCATACAACACTGCATGACATTGGCCGATACCCATACAACACTGCATGACATTGGCCGATACCCATACAACACTCCATGACATTGGCCGATACCCATACAACACTCCATGACATTAGCCGTTACCCATACAACACTGTATGACATCAGCCGATACCCATACAATACTCCATGACATTAGCCGATACCCGTACAACACTCCATGACATTAGCCGATACCCATACAACACTCCATGACATTAGCCGATACCCATACAACACTCCATGACATTAGCCGATACCCATACAACAATGCATGACATTGGCCGACACCCATACAACACTGCATGACATTAGCCGATACCCATACAACACTGTATGACATTGGCAGATACCCATACAACACTGCATGACATTGGCCGATACCCATACAACACAGCATGACATTGGCCGATACCCATACAACACTCCATGACATTGGCCGATACCCATACAACACTCCATGACATTAGCCGTTACCCATACAACACTGTATGACATCAGCCGATACCCCTACAATACTCCATGACATTAGCCGATACACGTACAACACTCCATGACATTAGCCGATACCCATACAACACTCCATGACATTAGCCGATACCCATACAACACTCCATGGCATTAGCCGATACCCATACAACACTG
>CM031601.1:5555935-5581168 GCA_018398815.1 Conus ventricosus
GATCGTGTTTTTGTCGGTCGCCGAGAAAACCAAAAACCCAACACGTGAGGCCAATCAGCCCACGGCGACAATGGTCTCGAATTTGGCACAATGACACCTGCCCCCCCCCCCCCCCCCCATCAACTCACCTCCCCTCCCCCCCCCCCCCCCACGTCTTCCCGGCCTACAGTTCTCTGCCTCCACCCCCACCCCCACCCCCTCATCCCCATTCCCGCAACCTACCCACCCTCTTTCCCACCCCCACCCCCACCCCTACCCTGGCTGTAAGCTGCATTACCCAACGTCTGACTTGGTCAAAACTATCGGCGGACGGGAGCACAGGTGGGTAAGCCACGTGCGGTTGAGGGAGAGAGAGAAAAAAAAGTATGGCAATGTGATGGCGGTGGTGGTGGTGGTGGTGGTGGTGAAAGTGGTGGTGGTGATATAATTATGTGTGTGTGTGTGTGTGTGTGTGTGTGTGTGTGTGTGTGTGTGTTGGTGTCGTGTGTGTGTTGTGTGTGTTGGGGGTGGGGGTTGTGTGTGTTTGTCGTGTGGTGTGTGTGTGTGTGTGTTTGTGCGTGAGTGTGTGTGTGTGTGTCCGTGTGAGGGTGTGTGTGTGTGTGTATTTGTGTGTGATGTGTGTGTGTGTGTCGTGAGTGTGTGTTGTGTGTGTGTGTGTGTATGTGTGTGTGTGTGAGTGTGTTTGTGTGTGTGTGTGTGCTGTGTGTGTGTGTGTGTGTGTGTGTGTTGTGTGTGTGTGTGTGCTGTGGAAATGTGTGTGTGTGTGGTGTGTGTGTGCGTCGTGTGTGCGTGTGTTGTGGGTGTGTTGTGTAGTGTGTGTGGTTGTGTGTGAGATAGATAGATAGATAGAGAGAGAGAGAGAGAGAGAGAGAGAGAGAGAGGAGTGAGAGAGAGAGTTGGAGGAGAGAGGAGAGAGAGAGAGACGAAAGAGAGGGAGAGCAATGGCAATGATTAGTTTTCAACGGTAAAAAATATTGGCTTAGTTAGCCATTGTTCTTACTTGCGTGCTCGTCATCGAAGCTAATAACTACAAAAAATACAATGTATGCATCAAAACATGATTACACAAAACAAACACATCAAGCCAAACAACCACAAACCCATCAAGCCAAACAAACAAAACAAACACATTATAACGAAGCTAAATACTATAATGCAATGTATGCATCAAAACATGGATTATACAAACAAAACAACTCCAAGCCAAACAAACAAACATAAAAACACATCAAGAAGCAAGTACCAACATCATCAACTAATAAGCAAATAAAAAAAAAAGCAATTTAAAGTTCAACGACAAAAGCAATTGAAGAGCAAAGGGGGAGCAAATCAAAGTACAACAATAACAAAACGATCAACAGAAAACGGCATGACTATTTTCAGATCTCTATGAGCCATACAAGGAAAAAAGAAAAAAAGAAAAGAAAAAAAAACAGTGGGGAGGGGGGGGGGGTGGGGGGGGGAAGAAGAAATGAAAAAAAAGTTGAATGAAAATAAAGGCAGGGTATGTAAAAGAGACACATTTTTTAAAAATTTTAAAAGGGACTCTCTGTCTCGCATTCATACTCATACTTACTACATGCTTTTATATATACATACATAACATATATTACATAAGAGGAACTAATTAAATGTCTGTTCTAGACCAATACCACCCTCATCACAGTTTCGGGGTGGATGGCTCTAGAACAGACATTTATTAGTTCTCTGCAAAGGTAAACACTTAAACAATGAATTAAAAATGATAATCCATCACACATTCTCCTTTCAATAACCAAAAAAATTACGGACCATACAAACAATATTACTTTGTAGGGATTATCGTTTTCAATACTAATTTACTTTAACTTTAAGATTTCAGTTTTTTGCTTATTCACTATGTTTTTCTGATCATTTTCAATAACATCATTTTCGCGCAAACATTCAATCAAATGAGTCTCTGTTTTCATGTGATATAAAACTACAGTCTTTAATGTTCTCTAAAGTCTTTTAAAACAAATGGTTAATTTTTGACCATCAAAATCCAACACACTTATCCACAGCATGTCTCCACTAAAAGATCGTTTGATAAAGTGTTTCTCTTTTATTTTAACTATGGTCTCTTTCTGCCGAACAGTCTTAATATAATAAATAGTGTGCTGCGTTCCATCAAACAGTTTATAAAATACTGTTCTAATACACTCACTCAGTTTATTGCTGGGATCAACTAAATATATGTTATCATCTGTCCTTATAAATCCTTCTATCATGATATGCTTTGTTCATTAAAGTGTTGGACAGTAAATCACAATTTGATAACAATTATAGCGATAAACTGTTTGTAATAAGTCTAGGGACAAATAATTGGTTTTTCACAACCAGTTCTGCCCACAAATCAATGAACATGAGGCTGTTTTTGTCATAAAGTTTAGACTGCGCCTTGTTTTATAACAGAATTTAATCTTAATCCAGTTATTAAGTTTATTTTTTTTTTTATACCTCTGTCAAAAATTGTTCAGTATAATAAAAACCCTATGAGCATAAATGTGTAAGATTAATCCAAATCAGTTCTGTAAGATTGTTTCTATTTAAGTCAACATGATTTTGTTGATCTGTTGTTTTGGTCTTAAGTTCCTCAACATTGTGAAGAACGACGACGTAAATTTATGACGTTTAACGTCTAAGTTTTGCCAGCTTATATTAATTTCACTTTTTTAAGGACGTCACTAACGCCCGCATACCCCCATCACCTATCTCCTACATCTTTAAAGACAGAAATTTCCAAAATATCATTGTGAACGTGTCTCCTAAATTTTCCTGCGACGGAATGTGACTTAATTTTGTAGAAGCTTCTTTTAAAAACCGTTTCTCTTCTGTGGAGGATGTACTGTTTTTCCCATACGGCGTTATTCAAATCTCTTCCGGAATATTGTCCTCTGGCATATGTCTTATATGTAAAGGGCAGAGTTGAGTGCTTTTTCTGAAACTTTTTTGACGGCTAAAAAATGTAAATGGGCTTATGAATTCAATATTTTATTTTCCCATTCTAATATATCGGATCTAAGTGCCATTG
The DNA here is from genome assembly GCA_018398815.1 of Conus ventricosus. Lineage (NCBI taxonomy): Eukaryota > Metazoa > Mollusca > Gastropoda > Neogastropoda > Conidae > Conus > Conus ventricosus. Next base: position 5,558,988 of record CM031601.1, read on the forward strand.
CTGTAGGTTTTAGAAAATATTTTATATTCATAATGGCCAGCATTATTTGCTTCTACATGACGCAGTTGCTCTAGTTAGGAACCTTTATAGTTTGTTTCGCCAACCTCTTTGCGTTTATAATCACCATCTTTAGTCGTACTCAAATACCCATACAAAGCGCCTATCTCACCGTTCTGTTCAAAAGTCAGCAACGTTGCAAGGTCTTTTATTCTAAAGGAATACAACTCACAGGCGCTAATGGTAACTCATGGTTATTCTGGACCCACGCGACATTTTTTAGTTAGCTTATTCATTTTATTTCCAAAACATTGTGCAGGTTATCACTTTTCAAGACTTTCCCTGTTTTGTCTGCGATTTTTATATTAAATGATCCGACCCTCCCACAAAACTAATCTTTTTAAACTTGTAATTAGGGAATTGTATTATTTTAATAATCGCAATATGCAGCTTTCACTGACGGATGAGCTCTTTAAAACTGTTGGGGCCTCTCCATCATATAAGTTTTCATCAGTGCTCAGCTCCGTCAATGAACATAGAGTAATGAATGCATGCAAGATCAGAGCGCGATTTCTCCCTCATAAAGTAGTTTTGTTTGGTGTCGTAACAACTAAAACTATGGATGGGGCTGTTTGGTTAGTTGCTAAGCCTAACAATTTAGCTAGCTTTTATCAAAAGAGTAAAATACTTCTTCTTTTTCAGGTTTGATGTTAACATGTGTTTTCAGATTCGAATTGTTAAGTTTGGCGTAATGTCAAAAGTTATCATTGCATCTTTTAGTGAGCTAAACCCGTAATACCCATCAGGTATGGTTAACTGGCTAACTAATTGTCCTATATTATTAAACTTTTGTTAATCTTTATTATTCTCCTTGGATTCGGTTATATTAAAACACTACGGAGCTTTGTTAAAATATTTCATGAAGTGCAACCATTTTGGTCTCCGCTATTGTTATCAATTAGCATGTTCTAAAATACGAAGGACGGTCTGAGTTGTTATTGTTTAAACAGTTTTAAACGAAATAAAAATGATGCGCTTTCAAATAACTAATGCAAAATATTCTGTTGGGCCCGCACGACAAATCTTAAAAAATATAGACAACTGATACTCTTGACATTTTCTGTGGGACTCAGTCTGACGCCCTTTCAAGTAAAGGTTATACTCCATTGAAGAGCATATCTTATCCTCCTATTAAAAAAGACTACATGCGAAAGTGTGGGTTGTTTTTGTCATACGATGCAGCTGTTTTATCTGACCAGTTAAACTTTGATGGTTTTGTGCATTCAATGGGTGTGGAGTGGTCGTATGCTGATCAACTTAAATAATCCTGATCCTTTGGTTAGGTCAGTGTACAGGATTTAATTTCTATTACGCCTTCAGACGTATTTTGAATGAACTGCAAGCGCCATTACCAAATGACAAAAAGTTAATCCATTCAGCAACAGATTAGACAGAAGGCTTTTGAAAGGATTTGTAACGAATTTAATATAGGCCCCCGACAGACTTTAGACAAAAGTTGGAATCTTAATCTTGGTCTAGGCACCCCCTTATTTTTGGGGCGTGCACAAGAAAGTATTACTATGATGGAATTCCTCCTTACACATCTTTCTCTAAAGGACACAGGGGTTCACCTCGGGTCCATAGTGCAAGCAGCATAAAACAGCATGGACAACATTTATTTTAGACACTTCTAAGGCGGCTAACTAGAGGGGAATAGAACCGAATAAAACGACTCTATTCTTACTTCGTTTGGGTGTTTGTAGGCGTCGCAAGCACAGAAAGATCGAGCTTAAATGATCACTTCAATGCTTTGATGCACTATAACAGTACTTGGCAAATTTAGAGGACGCAATTAATTCTACAGTTGATTTGCCTTCAAGTATTAAAGGGTTACAAAAACTTGTTTTACAATTTCGCAAGATCGAAAGTAGACTTTGCTGTTGGCACTGGTTATACTCTGCTACCTTATGACCTCACGATTCCAGGTAGGTAAATAAAATAAACTACAATAACGAAATCCTATGTGGCAGGAAATGAACAAGAAAGTCGGAGAGGAAAAAAAACGAAATAAATCTGAGCCAGTTATATTGCAAGCGTAAACAAACAGATGACCCCCTAGAATAAGTCATCTATCCTGTGGACACAAGCCCGAAGGCCGTTGAAGAACACGAAAAAAAATAATGACCATGAATTTGTTAAAGACAGCACTTGTTTTTGGATTAACTGGCCTAGGATTACTTGGTCTTTTATCTTAGCTTAAAATTAACCCAAATATTAAGAGAACTAATCGTCCTAAGTGCTCAGCCATAAAGCCCAAACTACTATGCCATTGCAGTAGACAAAAAGCAGCAACACACCCTCATATACCTGGTAAAGCATCACGGCTTTACCGGCTAAATTTTTTTTAATAAACCCGCAAGATGATCAAGCTGGTTTTTTTTACCCATGATTTATCAGGCGGTGATGGAGGCGATGGCGGCGGAGGCACTGGCTTTGACCCGCCGCGCCTGTAATAGCCATCACCAGTTGTATTATTGCAAATCTTAAGGCAGTTATAACGCTTGGCTAATGTGAGACACCCTTGCTCTCCTAAACAGTGTTTTTATTCGTTCTCGTAGTGTTGTTGTCTTCATCAAAAAAATTTTTGGATAGTTTCTTTATTCTGCTCACTGAGTTCGCTACATTGATCTCGGCAATTAGACACCGCTTTTAGTATTGACGATCTTTCTTCTTCAAGATCTTTTAGTCTTTTGGTTATATCTTCTTTACATCACGGCCTAAGTGGCATCATCAGCCTCAACAATGTTTTCTTTTTCTCATTTTTATATGCCCTCATCTACTTCATCCAGTTTTGCCTAAGTTGTGTGTTATTCGCCCTCTGATGGTTCTCAAAGCTGAATTTAGCGGACATTGTTTCTCGTGTGGGTCAGCAGGGAATCTATAATTGTTTTTTATTGCTGTTTCTTCTGAAAAACTGGTTTCTTGCTTCTATTAAATCTCCCGCTGTTGGACTTAAATCTTTAAGTTCCATGTTTTGTATTTGGTATCTGTTGGGAGTTCTTGTAGTGTGTTTTGAAGTTTAGCAACTGCCTCCCTATCTTAATTTTGGTTTAGAAATGCCAAGGCGATTTGTACCTCACTAGGAGTCTTTGTCTAATGTACTCATGGCTTCAAACTTTGATGGGTCTCGTTTATCTGTAAGCTAACAGTTGTCCTTGATCGTTTTTCACATACAAATGGCCTATCTTTTACTTCAAAATCATTAGGGTCTATAAATTGGGGAGGTTCAAGCCTAAACTTTTGTAAAATGCTCCAGACCTACTTTCTGTTAATTCACGCCGCATTGAGAGCGTTGAGCGATGCTGTATCAAAGGAGCCGTTTCACTCATGTCGTCTCCAGGATCAAAAACATCATAATCTTTCTTCACCTTCAATGCCTGCCATGTTTCTTTAATAATAAACTTTTTATTTTGTGTTTTATAAAAAAATGTCACAAACATATGGCTCGATTCTTGACCCGCATAGAAGATTGAAAGAGCCCTTTGGCGTGAAGGGAAATAAGCGGAATATTACTGTTCCAAATAATCCGTCTACTATTGATGCGGATCAAATTCTTACTGTCAAATTTCCAGACCTAGGAGCGGATGAAGTGATTGTGCCAGGCTCTGCGCGTCTTACTTTCAAAATAGAACTCACTTCAACAACAGACCCCAACAGGACAGTTGTACAGAATTTGGGGCGGGCAATCGTTAAGAAAATTTCTATAAACTTGAGGACAAGAAATATTTTCTTTACATAATGCAGACATATTTTTAACCTATTCTGATCTATGGCTAACCGGGAACGAAAGGGCTGATCTTGCGTTTCAAGGAATCGAAAATGAAGAAGCACTAAAACATAGAATAGGCGCTGAAGAGCTAAAGACGGCAAAGGTTTGTAGCCGTAAGTTTTATGCGTCGGGAAATCGCTTTGTCATACCCCAGATTTTGATTGTTAAAAGCGCATGCCCCATAATTTTCCAAGGAGCATTAAAAGATCAGATTGTCATAAACAACTTTTAATGACTACAAATATGTTAGTTGAATATCCAGACCACCGAAGCAAGGACAGCATTTCTGACATCTCGTTAGAGTTTGACGTTGTTACAACCCTAACTTAGCGAGGCCTGATCGCGCAACAATATCAGGTCAAAAATAGCACTATATGACGAAAGAGTGATTTTTCATTCTAAATATCCTAAAAGCAGGCAGACACATAAGGATTTAGTTTTAAGTGCGAGCAAGATCGCTTAAAGGTAATTTTAATTGCTGTGTGAAAATGAGACCCATTCAAAAGACAAACTGAAAATTTTTGTTAATCCCAAATATCGAAAGTGCAATGTACAATTGGAGGGCAAGTCCTAACCAAATCTACGCTAGCGGGCTAAACCTTATCACAGCATTTTGATGAAATAAGAAAACTGTGTGGGGGTGGGAGGGTAGAAATCCAACAGTTTGACCTCTGTGTCTAAAGATACTACATCTTCACAGTGTTAGACTTGATCCATTATTTAAAAGCGAAAATACGGTTTTATGGATTGACCTAAGGCAACGGAGGTAATCAGTTACATGGAAGCGGGAAACTGTTAAGACATAATCACATTCAAATTGATAAAGAAAAAGAGGCTGATAAACCACTTAACATGTATTTGTTTTTTTTATATATAATGCGCAGCTGAATATCAAGATAACAGATTTAAAAGATTACCATACTAAATTATGTTATTTAAAAAAAAAAAGCATGTCTGTTAAGGTATATATTTCCAAATGCGCCTACAAGCGCCAGAGGCACCAAACGAAGGGATAGTAAAACCCCTAACATAAAAAACCAATTCAGATTAACAAACATTACGCAAATGCAACAAGTACTAGAGCAAGACTTCCAAATACAGCAAAACCAAACGAAGGATTCTGCTGCCTTTAATGCGGTTACATATGTTAAGACTGGAGCATCGACTATTATGCTGCATCTGCAAGAACGAGTGTAGGCCTCTTAGCAACAGTGTTGGGCACCCGCAGCTCTTACCTCTAGGAGGTTTGTCTTTACTCTCGGTCTTGTTCAGTAGCTGTAAGTGCTGCTGTGCAAAAAATTAAAACCTAAACTCCCAAAGCAGCACAGCTATGGTTTCAACTAATAGCACTAAACTTAGTTCGTTCAACTGACATGAAATACAGCGCGAGTTGACTCAAACATCACTGATGAAGAATTTAAGTCGTTTACAGGCCGATTTTGATGACTATAAAAGACAAAAGTCTTTGTTTCAAAAAAAAGGCAAGGGGCAAGTTTTTCTCACAGCCAGACACCGACAGATAAAAAAGGAATGTTTAAAAAAATAAACGAGACATTAAACTCTGTTCTAAAAACAGCTCACATTACAACACAAAGGGCGTTATACTTTAGTTTATGAGGCCACGCACAAAAAGACCGTTGATATGATTCTGATAATTTTTATTTTTTTAATTTAAGTTAGAAAAAAGAACACCCTTAAATGGCTAAGATATATGAAGGACCAGACGAATAGTTTGAAGAATGCGTAAGGAAGAGCGTTTATCAAAAGCTATAAATGCTATTATAATCTAGAAGTCATTGAGCCAATCAAACGTATCAGGCAAGTGATGTTCATGCAATTTGCTCAAGTTCCAGGTAAACTAACAATAGACCCACCAGTTAAAGTAATGTTAGCTGTTTTTAATCGACTATATAACAATAATTGAAGAAAATCAATCTAGAAGTCTGGGTCTCAACTAAACAACAGGTTATTCTTTCTCATAATGAACTAAAACACCTGGTTGGGCAGACCAACTGCTTACAACAGTTTGATGGTGCCGCTGAAGAAGCCAAAATGAGAGGCTACGGTTGGGCAGAGGGCGAAAGTCTTAGAGATCAGATTAAAACAGGTAAGTATGATCCGATTGTTGGCAAGTCTTACTTTCCACTGCCTCCAGCAGTAGACTCAAAACGAGCAGTCTCTAAAACATAAAGAATCAGACGACAAATGTTTTATGTGGTGTGTCTTGCAAGGCTTTCATTATGTCCCGCAAAAACGCAGAGAAAGTATCTAACTATGAACCTTACATCAGTGATCTTAACTTTTAGTGGAATATCCTTTTTTTCCTGTTAGCGTGGACAAAATTGATCATTTGAAGAACAAAAACAAACCCAATAACTGTTAATGTATACACATGGTCTGTGAAAACAAATATGGTGCTAATAGAGTGTCTAAGACAGCCCAAACAATAGTGTCCAGACAAAGAGCATGTGGACTTTACTCCTAATGTTCACCAACAGGGCTACTACCACATTACACATTGATACGCCATGAGTACATTATTAGCGCATACTTCAAAAAAATGTTGCTAACAAGAATTCTGTAGAAAATGGTAACAAGAATTCCATCCATTCAGCCGTGCTTGAACATAAAAAAACTTGTAAAAGTTCTGTAGAACTGTAATACAGAAACTATTACCCCCCCCTGGATCGAAAGGTTAGTTTTAAGAACTGGAAACGGCTGCAAACGAGTCCATACGTATTACGCAGACTCTTCGAGTCGCTTATTGTTTCCCTATGAAGGGCCGCGCCACAGAGACTTTTCCTAAACAGTCTTAATGAGTAATCATACAGAATTTGTTCATTTGCTTTTGTTAATTTTCAGGTCGATGGCGTCATTCTAGATAAGATTAAATAATGTGGCTTATAGCCCAGCCGACCGCAGAGGGCCCACATCAGGGCTGTCACCACGTAAAATCAATCTCATCAGTCATCAAAAAAAAAAAAAAAAAAAAAAAAAAAAAAAAACTTTCAACACATCTCGTTAAATGACATCGTCTACAAACGAACCAAAAATTTGTTAAAATCCTTCTTTCCGTAAAATCTCAAGCAGATGAAAAATGTTAATTTCTCTCAAAAACCCAAGGATCACGTCAGGCGGGACATCCTGAAGCAGATCTTCATGAGAACTCCGAAAAATGTTTGTGTCTCACATCGTGCAAGTCCCAACACTCTAAAAGAACATGTTTTATTGTTGAGTGCGCATGGACATGGAATGCGCCACGAGCTTCTTCACTCTTTAAAAGGAAACAGGGGTAAAATACGAAGGCCGGTGTGCAGCCGGCACAGAACCTTTTCCCTCTTTTACGACCCCCCCGCGTGGAGGGGGAAAAACCCTAAAGGGTTTTGGGAAAACGGACTGAAAGAGTTTGTTTTTTCGTCTGTGTTTCCAATCCCCTCCGAGGTCTCTCACATAACGTTAATTTGGGGTTTCAATCTGAGCGGGGATTAATTTTTTGGACGTTTTCTCTTGTGGCGTTCTTGGCTAAACGATAAAACCATTTCTTTCCCCCGCCGTGTCAACATGGCCAGGAACCCAACAAGAGTAATTTTGAACCTCCGCCTTAAACTTGCAAAAAATTTAAAAAAAAAAGTAAAAGTTCTGGATCTGAAGGTTTGCGGCCGAATGGCCTCCAAAGCTGACAGCGAACCCAAAAAAACCAGAAAGTCCCCCCAAGAATGGGAGTTACTTCAAAGCAGTACTGGCAGAAAGTTCCAGAAAGACAAAGCTCGAATGTAATTTCCCAACAATATTGGAAAGGAGCCCCGGGGCAGTGGCTTACAGGCCACCCACCCTGATTTGGGAAGCATAAAACTTTTTGATGGAGGGGAATTGAAAGACTCGGCATACAAACCTTGTACGCCAGAGAGCTGGTAGACCTTACAAAGCTGGAGATCAAAACGAATCTTGTGTAAAAAAGGCCCATGGAGGTTGACCCGGGAAAACTTGGAAAAATGGGAAACTACTCCCGGGCTATCCCCCCGCATTCCGCACGTGAGCTGCATACAAGCCCAAAAAGGGGAATAATTTGGGTTTGTTTAAACTTACTTTTGGAAGGGGGTCAAAAACACATCTAGGCAGGTTTGGGTTCTGAGAACAGTCGGGGTAAAAAATTCAAAAACGTTTCAGCCGCGGTGGACAGTGAAAGGGTTTACCTGCCTCTGCGACAGGGTGTACACAGGGGGGTGCGGAAGCTCCAAGACAAAAACGAAGCCCCTTTTGGGGAAGGGGCCCCAAAAGGTTTGAGGGGAAGATATCTTTCGGAGCCGTACACGCCAACCTTTTCCATTTAGAAGGACCCGGGCTCTGTAGAGTGCAACAAAGTTTTCTTACCGCCCCGTCGGGGGTGTGCCGCCCGCAGAAATTTTTAGTATAGAGGACCAATGCTGCAGATACTTTTAGAACCATGCACAAATGCGTAACGCCTTTCTAATAATCTAAAACTTATCTAAATCATAAAGACCCGAAGCCAAAAAAAAGTTGGGGCTCAGCCCCACTTGTTTGGTATTGGTTTTGAGCTAACTCAACATGAAGACGCCAATCCAAAGTAAAGACCATATACATTTGCGGGAAGTTTTGGAGAGCGCACAGTAAATGCAACTTTAACTAAAGTTGATCCTAAAACAGGGAAGCTGCCCCCTCTTCTTTCTAATTGCGAGGGTTTCGCCCCCATCTTTTAAGAAAAACGTAGACAGCCTTCAGGAAAACATGCATTGCACATCATCAGAAAAGACTGTGTTTTTACTTTAAATAACATGTCTTTTTTGATGACTCAAGTCAACACCTATTGGGATCATTAGAGTCACGCTATGTCCTTGAAAGTCCTGCCCAATAACTGAAGAATACTTTGACCCATCCCTTGTTAGAAAGGGTGTTTACCCTTATGAGTACATGAACAGTTGGGAAAGGATTGATGACGATACACTTCCCTTCCTAAAGGCGCGTTCGTTTCTAGTCTTAGAGGAAAGGACATCAGGGATTCTGATTACAGCATGCTCAAGATGCGTGGCCAGAAGGTTAGAGAGTAAAACGATGGGAGACTTCATGATGCATACTTAATATGGATGATGTATGATTTGTTGGTCGACATTTTTGAAAATTACAGAAGACCAGCATGAAACATTATAGCCTGGCTCCTGCCATTACACATTTCTGCTCCTGGGAAGAAGTTGGGGGACGCTTTCTTAAAGTTAGAAGAATACGCTTGATTTATTGTCAATTTTACCAATGATTCTGATGATTGAAAAAACGGATTGGCGTGGAGGAATTAGTATGGTCGTCGCATCATTGACTGTAAAGCACACAACAATACCTAGATGATTATGATCCAAGTCAAAAGGTCCTACTATCTTATGTAATTTAGATGCAAACTAATCTGTATGGGTGGGCATGGCGCAATCACTTCCACTACTACCAACTTTACAATGCACACAGGCGACAATATTAAAAAACATTCAAAGAAGCATTAAAGTGGTTGAGCAGTTTTGAAGCCAGATCACAGCATGATACATTCTAGAAGTTTGACTTAGAATATCTCAGGAACTCCATGACCAGCAAATGACTACCCATTATCAGCAGAAAGACTAAAGATGAATCCAAGAGAGCCGCCTAAACTTGTGCCTAATCTTCGGGACCAAAAAAATTATGTCTGTCATTATACAGACCTTCTACAATTTTATTAAGACAAGTTGAAGCTAACAGCTGTTCATACGTTAATTTGCTTTATGTCAAGAACAGTCATGAAACCATACACATGAAGAACACTGATCCTTAGAACTAAATCCCGCAGATCTTCGAGAAACAGACTTTTCAAGCTGATGAACAACAGCTGTTTTCGGAAAGACTGTATGGAAAATCCACACATAGCGCAAAGATGGTAGATTTGTCACCAAGAGAAACGACGTCAATTAAGCTGACTTCAAAAACAAATTATCAGGACTTTAGAAAATTTCATGAACACTTTTTGGCATAATGATGAAGAAAAAGAAAGTCAAATGGACAAACCTGTTTTTATTGGGTTTATTCTGTTTTAGAATTATCAAAGCTTTTGATGTTAGAATTCTTTATGACTACATTAAACCCACGATATCCAGGAGTCCCAGAGTACTTACACAGAATACAATATTTTGTTATAGATAACCCAACTGAAGACATCTTAAACGCATGAATTAGAAGTAGCTAAAGGCATGCGGGATGGTATGATACATCTGATTTAACCCCGAAAGATTCGCCTTTACATTCATCTGTTATAAGAATGTTTTCCGAAAGATGAAGATAATTATCTGAGGGGTGATTAGGAGTTTATTTTTGTTTAAGGTCGAAAATGTACAGTATTTCGAGCCAGGAGAAAACCATTAAGAAAGCAAAGGGAAATCTCGCTGTTGTTGTGGCAGTCAAACTATCGCATGACACACTGACAAAGAAGCATTGTCAATAAACAACTTTTCTCATGACAACGTAAAACTGCGAATCTAATCTACATGAGATCAACACAACTTGTTTGTAACAAAGAAGTCATTAGATAAGAAACAAACAAACACAAAACGAGTATTGTTGATCAGAGTTTTCATATGCCATTGGGCACTGGAGAACCGTAACATAATTCTAATCTTCTTCACTAGGGCTTCACAAAGGGGTTTTTATATTTTTCATCACTTTTATTATAAGACAATCATATCATTATCCAATTCAGCCAAATTGTTGTTCATTTTTGCTAGATTTGTTTTTCGAATTTTTTTTTATTATTTCAAGATATTCTTTCCCCATCATCTGGATAATCAAAATTTGGTTTTATGGGTTTGTAGGTGATCTGATGTTTTAGCATGTATTGGTGAATCCTTGCAAATGTTTCCCTAAGGTAAACTCGTAACAAATGATTCCCGTATTATTTTCAAAGTCTCTTCCTTTATCATTCGGCTTCGTCCCTTGAGCTCTCCATTTTTAGACTAAATATATTTATGTAAATAAAACTTAAATTAAGGCAACGGGAGGTTTAAGACCAAAAATGTAACAGTATTTCGGGCCAGGAGAAAACTTTTTCCTCAAGTTTCATTATAGAGCCTCAATCATATCAATTAGACAATTCACCAAATTGTTTTTCAAGTTGTTGCTTGATTTGTTCGAATTTTATTATATTCAAGATAATTCTTTTCCACCATATCTGATAATCAAAATTTGGGATTTTGTTGAAGTGGTTGATGGTTTAGCATGTTTGATGAAATCCTCATAAATTTTCCTTAATAGTAGAACTCGTATCAACATGATATCCTGTATTATTCCAAGGTCCTTCCTTTATCATTCTTGTTTCCCTTCTGTGCCTCCATTTAGTCTCAAATATATTTTTTGTAAATAAATTAAGCAACTGGAACTGGTGTCTGGTGGATTATCTGCAGTTTCTTCCTTCACAAAAATCTTTGAGGAGCTGGTTGTTTTGTTGATCAGTTTTCTCCGGTAAAAAAATTTAAAATACACGGGCGGATTCATCTTTACAATTCTTTTTAATTTCAATCTGGATAATCAAAATTGGCTTCGTTCGCCGCCACCAGTCACTCCATTTTGAAATTTATTTCATATGATCAACACTCCAACCAAACTGGATCGGTTGCCCTGATGCCGAGTTGTCCCCTTCTCTTTCTCCCCCCGTAAATAAAGGTACTTACTTTTAAACCAAACGGTAATAGTTTGCCGTTTGTACTGGAGTCTTCAGCAACATTTATTGTTTTTTTTTGATTGCTTGTACTGGTTTTAGCCCTTTAAATTCTTCATTATTCATTGCGCGCAAAACTGAGGGCAGTCTTCTAACCCATTCTGTGTTGCGAGAATTGTCAATCAGCTCTCTATGATACTGGTAGGAAAAAAGTCTTTCAGATAACTGTTTGTTAAAGTTTTCAACTAAAGCCTGTGATCTGTGAACTCCTGGAATGCCTCTTTTAATGGTAACTCTATGTTTTAACAATAATTGATTCACTTGGCCTTTAAATTCTTTTCCATCATCGACTTGAATCATGCGAGGATAAGTTAGCGGGCCTCGTTGGTATATCAGTTGTATGGCAACAGCAACAGCAGAAGCACTCTTTTGTGTTAATGGTTCTGCATCTTTGTATCTTGAAGCTATGTCAATGACTGTGAGTGCGTACATAAATCTTTTTCGTCTAATCGTATCATGGGGTAAATATAGAAGATCCATTTGATGGTGTCGTTCGGTATTGTATTCACAAAGTGTGGTCTCTGTATTCGTCTAGGCGCAGGTAAATAAATTTGCCAAATCGCTTGTTTAGATAACCATTCCTTTGCTGTTTGTTCACTGACTCCCGCTGCTTGGCTTAGCTTTTTTATTGCCGTGATTCCCTTCCAATATCCTTTTGGCGAATAATAGATTTTGTTCATTTTTATTCAGCCAATATTATGTGCAACAAAATACACACGGTCATACCAAAGACAATAAACACGATTTCTTGCATCTTTTGTTTTTCTGATGGCTGATAAAAGTCACTGAATTTTGGTGGGGGCAATGTCTCGATTGGTTTGCCTGTTACAAGATAATATTCTTTTATTGCTTGATCAACATCTTTAAATGTGTAAGCTGCATGTCCCTGTTTTTTCAGTTTGTTGTTAATAAAATCTAACTGCTCAATTCTCTGCTTTTCATAGGATCTTGTGCAGCTGCTAGTTTCTCCATAGCTTTGTTATGTCTTTTTCTCTCGCCGTCATCCCGCAGTTTACTAAATGCGTAATTACTTCCGCTAAAAGCAAGCGCATTCAAATACTGCGCCGCCTATCATCATTACGAGTGAAGCCATTTTTATAAATGTATTTTTTTAATTTTACATATTGATACTGTCAGGAATTATTCCTTGCTTAACTAGAAAATCTTTCGTAGCAAATGAAGCTGCTATAACAGCAATCAGCTTTGCTGAATCCTCAAAGCTAGTTTGCCAAGATCTGCCCGGTTTATTTTTAACAAGCTTTTACCAAGCATTGTGTATCCTATACTTAGACCACCAATAACAGCAGAATGGTAAACAAGATTAGTAACAGTCTTTTCGGCGCTCATTTTTAAAAACAAAATAATTATAATTATAAAAAACATGAACACCGATGATCTGCTACAGCTACAGCAGCCTACTTCCTGAACTTATGATTACAAATGATCAAGTTGATGACCAAGCTATTATGCCAAAAAAGAAAGACTGTATTCTTTGGCAGCATGTGGGAAAACAAAACAGTTCCTCGGAAATGAATTCAGCATAGAACAGATTCAACAGATGTCGCCGCAAGACATTGTAAAGTATCATAACAGGTATGAAGCGCAACTAGGATCAAGAATGGTAAAAAGTGTAGGGCAAACGGTTCTTAGTTTGTACACTAAACTATAAGTAAATTTGCGCCCTGTTTCTGAACAAACTTAGTAGTTTAACGCAGGACCCAAATTTTAAAAACCCATTAGATCTCTAGGATGTGATCTGTAACAGTTTTGGGAAAACATTTTTGGGCCCGCTAATCATGGATTAATTACTTTTAATCAATAGATTTTTTTTCCCTTTTTTTCAAAATGACCGAGCCAGAAAATCACAGAATCAAAACCAAATCGGGAGGAAAAAAGTGACCATAAAAAGCCTGGGCGGTTGCAGCAGGGAAAAAAATTAGCAGAGGGAAAAAACAAAAAAAAATTCAGTTACAACACAAATTATGGCTCATAAAAAAAATGCTAGAGCTGCCCCCGTTGTTTCAACCCGGCAAAAAAAACGACAGAAAAGTTGTTTCAAGGCCTCAAAACAGGGTTGCCTACACCCCCAAAGTCTTCTTTTTTCAAAAAGCAATTGCATTTTTGGGCTTTGCTGTTGGGGGCGGTTATTAGGGTTATAAAAAAATAAACAAAGACAGCAAAAACCAAACGTCAAAAAAATCTCAACCACAAATCAAAAGCAAACACAACAGCAGCCAGAACTCCCCAACCAAAAAAAGTCATTTTGACCATTTCAATGAATAATTTTTTAAAGAACTTAATAAATAATAAAATTTTGCTTGAAAAAGAATTTGTTGTATTTAAAGGATGACTTGTTATGAACTGAGGGATTTAAGTTAAAAACTTGAGTGATTGATCAAGAACTTATTAAGAACGGGACGACTAATAAAAATTTAAATTAAGAATTTAAAAGTACGATAAGAACTTAGAAGTGATTAAGTAGAATTTGGGGACGACTTGATAAGAACTTAAAAGAAAGGGGGATGCTTAGTAAGACTTAAAAGTAACTTGAGGTTGCATGCATGGGGGGGGGGGTGGGTGGGGTGGATAATAATTTATTATCGTAAAACAACAAAAAAACAAAAATACAGCACGACAACAACAATAACAGAAATACAAGCACGATCGCACGCACACCGCCCCCCCACACCCAAACTTTAGAAATAGGGAGTGCTTGCTGGGGAAATGTAAAAGGATTTTATTTTTCGCGCTTAAGCCCGTAAATTCAAACGGCTGTCAGCTTCGCAACTGAAGTTTTTTTTAAAAGCGCCCCAAGTGCTTTTTCAAAAGCTTGATTTAATAACAAACAGTTGAATAAAGTAACTCGTGGCCGCCAAAAAGGCACCCCTGTTGAATAGGGCGTGAAAAGGGGCGGTCCGCTTTAAAGCGTTGGCTTTCTGCTTTGGCGGACGTTGCCTGTTTAATATTCATTTCACGGGGTCTAGCCTAGCCCGCGGCCGTTAAAAGGTGCTTTCTGCATAACTTGCGGTGCCTTTTTTAATATTCTTTCACGCGGTCTGGCTAGCCCCGGGGCTGTTCCCTCTTAGCTTTTGAAAATTTGGTTTCAACTGCATTCTGGTTGAATTAAAGGGGACCAAACTCCCTTTATTCCTCACTACATAAACATTGCTTTTAAGTTCATTTCTCATGGAGAACTTAAAGAAAGATAGCCAAAGTAAAAAACCTATTCGGGTATGTCTAAGCATCGAAATACACCCTCATTTACGGGAATGGGAAAAGGTAAAATTCCAATATGTTGTTTCCCAATCTTCCCATTTTTGGTCTGCGATCCACTTTCCTTTTTTTTTTGCAAAATTCAAAGGCAACATCCAAAGACGCCCATCTGCGATTAAAAACACATACAGTAGCCTCTTGCTTTGAATTTGTCTAAATCCTTCTTTCAGTTTTGCAACACTTTGAAGTCACTTTTCCCCTGGGAAAAAGCAAAAACTTTTTTTCTTACTGTTTTTGCTTACACTACCTGCTTTGTTTGCAAGTACAGGGGAATTCTTCCAGTGTCTATCTTTTTTTTTTTTGCTTGTCCCAACAAAATGAAAGCTTTTTTTTGGAAGAGAAAGGAAAAAACAGGTAGTTTTTTACTTTTCTGGTCCCCCCCGTTTTTTTCGTTTACAATTCACAAAGTCAGTAGTAAGAAAAATGGTTATCAAAAATAGAAAGTTGTTCATGACTCCTTCACTTTTCTTTCCATATTTTTGGTAAAATTAAACTAGTATTTTGTCTTGATAATCTACAATTCTGATGAACGGTTTTTTGGGTTCAAGAAGTTCTATCTTAATTCAGAAAGATACTATCTCGCGACATTTAAAAAAAATCAACCAACACAAACAATGAAAAAAAAGTCTTCAACCACCCCAGCACCAGGGGAAAAAAAGCCCCTAGGTTTTATTGCTAACAACCAAGTGCTGGGCGGAAATGCGTCACTGTTACTAACACTGATTTATCTAGTCTTGGATTGGGGGAAAGGGAAGAAACTGTTTTGATATGTTTTTAAAAACGGGAAAAACATGCCGCTTGCCGTGCAGTAAAAATGTCTAAAACGCTGCCCGTGGAGGTTGTAGCAAAATTTTCAGGTATCAAAGAGCCACCAGCCCCTGTGCCCCTTGCCCCTAACACCACCTTACCCATGCCCAAAACCCAAACCCCCAATTAGCTGTGGCACGCGTCTTAGCAAGCCATACTATTTCTAATTTAGGGGGATTTTCCACTGTTTTAAAAAAGATCGGGAAAAAAAGCAGGATTAAGCAAAAACTGAAATCTGAAAAAATTTAGTAAATTAGATTTAAAAAAAGAAATCCTACACATATTTTGTTTGTAAAAAAAACGAAAATTTTTTGGGTTTTTGAAAGAAAAAGGGATGGATTTTTCAGAGAACTAAAAAAGATGTTTTTCTACTTTTTTACTGCCCAAATTTTGAGGGCGTAAAAAGCTAGAACATACATTTTTCGTTCCTTTCCCTTTTTAAACACTGGGCAGCGAAGCTTTGTCAAATCCAGACCAAACAACACTTGTCGGGTTTTTCACGCAGAGACCAGTCTTTCACAGCAGCGGGGAAAAAAAACATGGTAAACGGAGGGCCCGGGTGTCTGTCGTTGCCCCCTTTTATTGGCTGAGCGAAGTCGGTTTTGTCACTGGTCAGGTGAGCATGACACCGCCCTGTTGCACGCAGACGCTTCCTCAGATTTGGCGTGCGTACACAAGCTGAAGAAAAAGAAGCTTGTCGTCGGGGGCAGAAGTGAGAGAGAGAGACAGAGAGAGAGAGAGAGAGAGAGAGAGAGAAAGAGAGAGAGAGAGAGTTCTCGTTATTCTTGTTGTTGTGTGTGGTTTTTCTTTCTTCCTTTCTTTCTTTACTTTAATTTCCAGTCTTTTCATATCAAGTGAGTTTGGACGGATCCTGTGATGTGACTGATGATTTAATTTGTGAAGCACACACATCACTGCTTCAACGGCTGGCATTGACTGGTGTGGTGTAGCCTGCTCCGGGGACAACGAGGCCTCCTTCAGCAATGTCCTGTGTGGAAGGAATCTTCATCATGTTAGGATCATCATTCACAAAGACTGTGGACTTAAAAAAAGGAAACAGAACATAACAGAAAATACATTCTTTAAAATGAATAAAGTAAATATACATAACAACAAAGGGCATCTCTCTCTCACTCTCTCTCTCTCTCGCACACACACACACACACACACACACACACACACACACACACACACACACCACACACACACACACACATACATTGCAACACACACACACACACACACACACACACACACACACACACACAGAAGTGCACGCACGCACGCAACACACACTGCAACACAACACACACACACACACTGCAAAACACACACACACACACACACACACACACACACACACACACACACACACACACACTGCCACCAAGACTGCCGAGTGTAACCTTTTATCAAATTGTTGAAGTGAAACACGGAACAGGTCAGCAAGAACCATCGGTGCAAAAATGATGGCGAAAAAGTATTCACCTCTTCTTTCTCTCTCTCTCTCTCTCTCTCTCTCTCTCTATTTCTAATGTAAAAACGCGCGCGCGCGCGCGCGCGCGCGCGTGTGTGTGTGTGTGTGTGTGCCCGCGCGCGTTTATTTCCATAGTGTGCGTGTGAGTGTGTATGTGTGTGTTTGCTCTTATTTTGTTTAACCTCCTTTATCTATTTATGTTGTTTTTTTTATAACACTGTCGTTATCCTCGGTGCTGCTTTGCTCCGCTGCGATCAGCGGCATCAACATTGGTCTGTCACAGCCCCAGCACTGCCGTCCTCAAGGAGAAACCAATAACACATTGTTACCAGGTCACTTTCCGGAGGAGACCCTGCAGTGCTGCTGAGTCACTAAGTCGTGGTCCCTATTCTGATCAAATAGGCTTCGGGCAACATCTACCATGGTGGGGCTTTTTAGTTCATTTGTTTGTTTTGAGTTTATGCGAAGGTTTTCGCTAGTTCGGTTTAGGATACTGGTTTAGATGCCTGCCTGCCTGCCTCTCTGTATTTTCATTCCGTTGGTGATGCATTGCATATAATGGTAGACTTTGGGTGCATCTCTTGCGCGTTTAAATCCATGACGAATAGCATTTGCGCCAGATGTGGTGTTCCGAGGATACAGCTTATGCAGGTTTTCTATCCACAGAACTTCTGTTTGTATGTTGGGGTTTGCATGTTACATACAATGTGGAGGTTTTTAACAATTTGAACTGGAAATATGGCATATGTGAAGGTTTTACGACAATTTGAACTGGAAACATGGCATAGGTCTGCATTGTTGGTGATAGTTGTTGATATGCAATTGTTATGAAGGTTTCCAATATTGCGTTCCGAGAATGTTGTTTCACCAAAGGAGATAGGCCTTGTTGTTCGTATGTTATTGTTATAAATGTTCTGAATGCTGTATTCCGAAGGCATGACCCAGATCGTTCAAGATGTTTGTTGGCATGTTACAGTTTTGATTGTTGAATTTTTGTTTTAGGGACATAGTCTGTATTGTTGGAAATACGTGGTGGTATACTCCAGTCATGAAAGCTTTGAGTAGTGTATTCGGGAACAGGAGCCTTAGTATGTCATCGTGCTTATGATCTGGAACACTGAGCTCTGCCAGACCCGGTGTCATGTGCCCTCGTCACTCCACTCCCAAGCCACTCCCCACGGGAATTAACTCAAGCCGACTTCCCCTTTTGTTCCCAAATCTCCCCTCTCCTCCCAAAGTCATAAAGTGTCCCAAACGACAAAACATATCAATCAACACGCATTGGACCTGAATTTGAAGTGTGTGTGTGTGGGGGGGGGGGGGGGGGGGGAGGGAGGATATTAATGGACCTGAGCCAGAATTATTCTCCACCTTGCTCCAAAACTATTCCCCAGTGAGTGATTTTGTTGTTGTTGTTTGTTTGTTTTTGTTTGTTTGTTGATGTTGTTGTTGATTTTGCTGTCCCATCTTCTGTGCCACCTCAGTGGCATTGCACCAACGCCGCTTATTCCGACATTCCATCCACAGACGTAGCCCGGCCCGGCCCGCCGCAGCACCGATGCCGGCAATCCACAGGGAGCAGTCAATGTCAAGCCGTCAAAAGGCAACCCACCAGAGGAGACACTGCACTGCTGCCGAGTCCCCTCGGTGGTTTTCAGTGGGGCATAAGCTCCCCCCTCCCCCTCCCCTACTGACGACAATAATTGCTTAGTCGCGGAGCCGGCGTGAGTGAGCTCGCCTCCGGAGGGCGCCACCACGTCCGTCCAACGACAGCCCCACGGACTCGCCGATATCTGTGACCCCGACAGAATCAAACCAAAGCCACAGACGTGGAGAGGGCATCAAAACTGAGGTCACCATGAGAGCAGGGCACGAAGGGCCACAGAATGAGACGATAAAAATGATGCTACGGATTTCCATTCTGGACTGAGACTGCATGACAGGGCTGTACTCTACGCTTACTTTCATGATATATCCCGACGTCAACCAGGCCGAGAAATACACACACCTGCAGTGTTGGTCAGGAAGTTTGAGAAACACTCTCAGAGACGCTTCCATTAAGTGGATGAAACTCGACTGTGTAGTCCCAGTCTTCCCAACTGAGTCCGCAGCAAACTCAACTCTGGGTAGGAGTCGGTCATGTCAGAAAAATCCCACAGGACTCTGATGGGAATCGATCCCCGACCTCCCAGCCGGGAGTCCGCAATGCTAACCACTTCGCCACGGCGGCTGGTCCAGTGAGTGGTTTGGTGCATGGTTCAGAAACACCACACAGAGGGGATATAGACACATGCCTACATTAATCCACCCCGGGGACAGAGAGGTGGCAATAGACACGTTTCCAAAGACACTCCAAGGATTATTTCTAGGCCATGCCCAAAATCATTTGGCACATGGCGAGGAATTCTTCCGGCTGAGCTCTAGAATTCCAAAATCCTCCCCCCCCCCCCCCCCCCAACCACCTCACCACCTTCCTCAAAATCAGGCGCGATGTACTTTTGGTTGGCATGTCGTTTTGGACAAATTTTGGAGGGAGTGATTTGGAAACAAAAGAGAAGGTCGGTTTAGGATTTCTCCCCGGATGGGGGGGGGGGGGGGGGGGGGGGGGGGGGGGGAGTGCGCACTTGCGCTTTCTCACCCGTCGGGGAGTGGATCTGAGCTTGGAATGATGACCCCGGGGGTGTGGAGTGGGTGCGCCAAACCACGCACCCTGGTGTGTGCGCAGGGAGTGCTCGGGCTCGTCCGCGACTAGGAGTACAACCTACATTGTTACAAACAGGGGAGGGGGAAGGGGGGTTACTTACATGTAGATCGTCGTGAAGATTTTGAATGTTGTATTGCGGGGATAAAGACGGTCTTGGTGGAGATATCTATTGATCTCCTATCATTCAAAGTTTTCACTTTTCTGTTCCTGAAATTCGGCATGGAGTGTTGAATACATCCATGGGTAACTTTTTATTGTGAAGGCTTTGAATATTCGTATTCAGGGCATAGAGCTTGAATTGTCTGCAGCAGATTGTTTTTTAATTCCTCTGAAGTTTTTGCTGCGGTGCCGTCTCCTCTTGGGTTCATAATAGTTTACTGGGATTAAAACAACATGCAAACATACATTCTAGTTCTGTCTGTTTTATTCTGTTTCCAATGTCACACACACACACACACACACACACACACACACACACACACACACACGGACAAATATTCTGTTTCAGTCTCACTTTATTTACAGAAATTGTGGACAACAGAGCACCGACACAGGCACTTGCATTTTGCGTACGGCCATGCACTAAACAACCAGATCGGCGAACAGAAAACCAATACGACCATAGTTTAGTGGGGCCAAAAGACGACAATAAAGATCATCAATGCACAAAGTATGGCTGAGGAAAATAAGACGCGTCTTTATACAACACAAAATGTAATATGTAGATGCAGAATCGTTCTTACAACCTTCTCAGCTACCATCTTATTTACAAGCACGTATGATAACTGTCTCTGTCTGTCTGTCTATCTCTCCGTCTGTCTGAATGTCTATCTCTATGTCTGTCTTCTGTCTCCGTCACCAAGTCTACGTCTTTGTCTGTCTATCTGTCTGTCTGTTTGTCTGTCTGTCTATCTGCTGTCTGTTTGTCTGTCTGTCTATCTGCCTGTCTGTCTGTCTGAATCCTCTCTCTCTCTCTCTCTCTCTCTCTCTCTCTCTCTCTCTCTCTCTCTCTCTCTCTCTCTCTCTCTCTCTCTCTCTCTCAGTAACACCCACTGGTTTTGAAGTCCAAATTCACAAACCATTCAGTTATCATGATCAGATCTGATCCGAACCTTCTTAAAATCTATTCAACCATTGTAAAGTTCCATAAAAAAAAGATATGACAATGACAAAGACCCAGACATCGCTAAAAACAACTGTACAATTCCGACGTTTAAAAAAACAATAACGACAAATCCATTTTCCCCACTGTTTTTGGTCCACACTACGTGCTGGAATGACGGCGGGTGTGAAGTCGACAGTCACAGCCAAAGTCACCGGCATCACAAACACAGATTGCACAACCTCCTCACGCTCTCAACTGCCACAAAGAAGACGGCCAGAGGCGGTCCTTGCGGAACGTGGACTATCAGGTGACTCTGGTGGTTGGAACCCACTCTGAAAAGGCGACGATGGAGAGCTCTCGCTCAGCAGACACCGTCACGAAGAAGGGCCCTCAGCTCAGTCAGTGCATGGCCTCTCTCTCCAGGATGTAGTCGATGCCGTCGTGCACGTCCGGCACGTACTTGTGGGGCTGGGTGAGGTGCGGCTCGTGGGCGATGTCCCGGTGTCCGTGGTAGACCACCTGGCCGTCCGGCCCCCGGTGCTCCAGGTCCGTGCCGTGCTGGTAGACCCCCGTGCCCACCAGCAGGCTCAGACACTGCTCCACCGTCTGGTCGTGGAGATCCACGTTGCTGGGGATCAGACGTGACGAGGGCAGCAACGGGGAGGGGGGCTCCTGGCCGCTGGCGTCGTCGCCGCTGCTGCTGCTGCCGCTGGCGTTGTCGTCTTTGATGCTGGCGGTGGCGGCGGTCTGTTTGATGTAGCGGTCGTAGAGGTTGGCGCCCATGATGTCCACGTGAGGGTTGTCGCTGTGGACGGATGGAGGTATCATCATTCAGTGAATCACTGGGAATGAACGATAGCGTGGG
The DNA here is from genome assembly GCA_018398815.1 of Conus ventricosus. Taxonomy (NCBI): domain Eukaryota; kingdom Metazoa; phylum Mollusca; class Gastropoda; order Neogastropoda; family Conidae; genus Conus; species Conus ventricosus. The sequence continues at coordinate 5,580,789 of CM031601.1, forward strand.
GCACACAAATGTCTCGGACTGTCAAAGTGGACATCATTTCACTTTTTAGATTTTACATCCTGTGTCCCCTGTTGGAGTATGTTGGATTCAAAAAACAAATCCCAGGCAATACCATGGAGCCGACAGAAATGACAGAGCGGAGATCGCATATTAAAGCAGGTGACTGATGGATATGTTCGTTGTGATGGACTGCCAGACTGGAATATTTGACTAGGATGCGTTTTCGGTCGGTGATTTCATGTTTACATTTCCATGTCTGTCTGTTTCAATGCAGTCAACTTTTTGCGTTATCATTAATATTATTACTATTTTTGTCATACATAAGCATTTGTTGTCAGATCATGTTGGTATACGAGTTTCTGTCTAAAGGTTTCTTTTCC